>CM038794.1:290390213-290499833 GCA_021764765.1 Vicia sativa
TTTAATGATTCACACCCAAACTTTATGTTTGCAAAGCCCATGTTGATTAGATGTCACACATGTCCAAGAACTTTGATGATTCACCATGAGGTCATTTATCAACCTCTGAATGGAATCTTCAAAACTCGACCTAGGCTCATGGTTTAAAATCAATAAGGATCATCTCTAAACATAGATTTAATAACTACTAACCATTAATACATTTAACCTCTAACTTTACTTTTTTTTATGCAATTTACGCCATATACCTTTACTTACGCCTTTTTAACTTATATTTTTAAGATCAATTATCATATTTACATTTATTCAATTTTTTCCTTCATTCATTCGACATTTATTTTCTGTCATTTTTCCTTGTTCAATTCGACTTTTTTATTTCTTCGTTTTAAGACACTAACACAATCAACTCAACATTAAAAGATCTCTAAGACTCGACTCATGACACTATCCCATGCGTCTTGAGTAATGACGGGGACTTCAGGATTGAAACCCGAGATATTTGGATCTTATATTGCTCGGTGAATTTAGATGTCCTCTGGAGTTACTCCAAGGCTTGTGAATATTATCTTGTAGTCAGTAGTGTGTTACTTTTGTTACTTTGTTCGATGTGTTAATAATATCATGATTTATCAAGATTTATCTCCATATAAGTCATAGCCAGGCTTTTTATGTTCAGTTCGATGTCGAGGCTTTATTTTGTACGGTTCAACCAAAGGAATGGGTGTTATGTCGACAACAGTCAAGTGTGACTACTCGTTGCACCTTTCCTACCTTAGCTTTATTTTACAGCACCAGGGATACCTTTCATCTCCTTCCACCTTGTAACACGCGAACCGACTTTCAGGATTTTCAGATTTTGAATGCCATGGACAGAAAGAATGCCACCTACTTTCTTTTTTATCCAATTAAGTAAGGTAAAAGTATAAAAAGACCGCGATTCCCGAAAGAAGGTTATGAAAAGGTGTGCGTATTAGCACCCTTCCATCCGTAGTTATCTACCAAGCTCTTAGTCGCTTCAGATCACCTGCAATGGCTTTCAGGTTCGATAAAATACTTTTAAAAGGCATTTAGCTGACTTTGTAAACGATTCATGTATAATGCATACAAAGTGCTCGAAATGTTTCGCTTTTGAAAGAGTTCGAATTTGACGAAAAGTGAAAGGTGGAAAAGTATTTTGTCTGAAATGCAAAAGAATCAAAAGTCTTATTACCACCTTTAATCGGGTCGTTGCAGTTATTTACAATCCTTTAGAATAAGGTTATCCATACCATTAACAGTGTAACTCCACCTGGATGTAAATGGACATTCGGAAGTGGGGACATCAATTTTTGTCATGGTTGCAACCCCAGTGAAGTATCCTTAGCATATCGGCGATTCATCATCATTTTTCAGAGGCTATGAATCGAGGTCGATCATGTATTCGTAGGCTTACATCGTGGGTTCCAGCGATCTTTGTATCAAGGGACTATGATGATTTGTTTCAAGGCACCCATAGAATACTCTACCTCGAGGATACGATCATTCAATTGTGAAAGTGTAACGAGAGAATTACCCAAAAGGAAGTGACGTGAAAGAGCGTGTCGATTCGTGACCATGTTATCTTGAAAAATTAGAGTGAAATAATGCTCAATTTTAGTCTCTACATACACTTAATTACCAGCTTTTATAAGACGGAAAGTAAATCATGAATTAAATATAAGATAAATCCATGCTATTATATATCTTATACGTATACATAATTTAATGCTAAAATAAAATGTCCTAATTAAACTATTACATCCCATAAGCAATTACATTATTGGAAAAAAGAAAACCATAAAAAGAAATCGGTCCGAAACTGGATAACCTCGCGGAAAAAATGAGAAATCTGAAATGCGAGGAAATCAATAAGAGGAAAATGCTAGCAAAATGATAATTTTTTAAATAAGAAAAATATTTCATGCTGAAATAACATTAATATGTTAAATAATTTTTTGGGATTTTTGGCATTAATTTAATAATTAAAACCACCATGCGATTTAAATGATAAATTAGCAATAAATTAAATATGTACAAATAATATTTTTTAATTTATAAATTAAATAAATATTTTCTGAAAATAATGTAAAATATTTTTGGTATTTTTAATGCATGATAAAATATTGGAAATAAATTAAAATGAATGAAAATATTAAGAAAAAAGAAAAATATGGAAAAATAAGAAAAGCGTTGAGTTTGTGAAAAGAAAAACAAAACTGGGTCCTCGATGATATTCAACCCACGGCTATGAGGGATCTTCAAATGTAGACTTTAACCATTGTGCCATGTACACTTCCTGTTTCGAGAAACAAAATCAAATGTTTTCGAACGATTACGTTGTCCCGAAAATCGATTCAAACCGAGTCGCTGACGCTGGGTCCAAAGTTGAACTGTAGAGTGAATCGAACAAGAAAGTCAGCGCACGTATGCGCTCACGGCCAATAACGCCAACGACTTTAGCCTTTCTCCTGAGCCGTTTCTCCCATGAAGGCAGATGTTCAAAACCTTTAGGAATGCAAAAACAATGGCAAAGGAACACCACCCCTAAATCGACCTTTATGAATCCATCGTGGTATTAGTTTTGCCAATCGTCCCCAGAGATCAGCTCAATCAAATGCTCTTTTGAACCCTCAACTGCGGTATGCGTATTTATGCGTGATGCTTACGTGATGATCATTCACGATCCATCGAGCGCCCTAGTTCATTCAAACACACAAAAGAATTAATAAGGCTTGTAAATAAGAAAATCGATTTTGTGAAAAATACCAAATTCCGAGTCATGTTCTTTTTCGTTCTGCCAAATTATTTGTTGAGGATATCAATCCCGAACCTCGAGATGTTTTTGATTACGGATTGCTTGAACCTAATAAGTAAATCAAAATTGATTTTCCATAATTCTGAAAATTTTACAAAAGTTTACTGCTAGGGTGGCTGTAGTTTCGGTGGTCCTATTGCAATGCGGCTATTTATGAGCGTATCTACTGCATTAGAAAGGAAAAATATTCGATCTTGAAAGGCATTTATTTTCTTTTCAAATAAAATCAAATTTCGAAAAATTTGATTTTCCTTCCATGTAAGAGGCTAGCACCGAATTTGGCAATGTTATGGGCTATCTGACCTCAATTTTGATCAAAATCCAACTCTTCAAAATATTTATTTTCATATTTTATATAATTTAATTTTTGAGTTAAATGGTTTAAAATTCAAAAATAAATTAATAAAATAGAAATTGCTATTAAGCATTTATGAGTCACAATAATGTCAGCTTAACAAGTTTGGATCAAGATTATAGTTCATTTGAAAATTTCTATTTGACTAATATCTCCTTTTCAGGTAATCGTCTAAAATCGCCCAACTTCTCAATAGTGTATCTTGCTCAATTTTTACACATTTAAGTATTCTTGGACTTTTGGAAAGCTCTAAGAAGTCCTCTAACCAAACTCTTGGTTTCATCTCAATTGAGTTTCCATACTCAATATCTTCAAACAATGTTGACTTTTTGTCGATTAAAAGGATCTCAGATAAGCCGCTGATCCATACCTTCCAAATGAAGGGCTTTTGAACATTCTGTGAGACATGAAGTTTAACGAATCAATTTCCTTCAAAACAAGAGGTGGTGGAAAATTCTCAGAAAGTATGAAGAAGTTAACCCAACAAGTTTGTCAGACATTTTCACCAAGAAACCCCACTTGAAAGTTCTCGACTGAAAGCAAATCTCAGTTTTCACTTAATCATGATCAACCCGATCAAAATGATTTAATGTGTAACTCAAAATGAGGATATTGACCCGTATTATGAAGTTTGGATCAGAAATAAGTTGACCACAGCTTGACTTTTTGTCCATCATAACCGATTTTCAACCATCTCGAAAGCAATCGTCTGAGGAACTGATCATGGTGCTCAAACTTGATAAAGAATCTTCAAGTATACAGAGGAAATAAGACCACTGGAGATGTTGAATTCATATCGACCGGAATTGTCAAACCTTAGTTTGTCAGATTGCCCAGAGATGGCTCATTCTCGATCAACCCTCACAATCCCTAGTACGGAGGTAAAAATAAATGTCTCGGTAAGCATTTCAGGCAAATTTCGGGGGTTACGACACATCTTCTTTAATTTTCAAATCTTTCCCTCCCTTTTCAAAACCTTTCATTTTCAAACTCGTTCTTAAACCTTTTGTTTTTTAACTTAATTGCTTTTTATAACAAACTCGACTTAGGGTTCGCAAGATTTTCAAACTTCTTTCTTAATCAAATTTCAGTCAAACCTTTGTGCCCTCATGCACCTTTTCATTTTAAAACCTCTTTTTTTCAAATATTGACACCATTCATTTATAGTGAGGTATTACCCTTATATCCCATGTATCGCGATTTAAAAAGGATGTCAACTCTTCACTGAAAGTACCAGCAGTGCCTAAACCCTCTCGTGTCGATGCGTAGCCCTCTTCCTCATACCTTAAGTGGGCTTAACAATGGAATCCTTTCCTTAAAATGATTTAATTTTGCTCTCTTTTCAAAAATCTATAAAAATATTTATTTTCTCATCCCCTACCTTTTTAAACAACAACAATTTTAGCCTTTATATAGATAAGTAAGAGGTTCTCATGAGTACCATATGCTTGGTGCTACACCTTCCGCATACAACTAACCCCTTACCCTTCGATCTCTTTATTACGGATTTTATTCGCCTTTTTCGCATTACTAAAACATTAAATGCAAGTATAAATTCCTATTTTATCATTTGGAGATTAGTTAATCATATTTTAATCTCATTAATCTTTAAGGCCGCTTATGATTCTCCAACCCAAAATCAAAAAGTGGTTCACATGGTTGTCTTAAGCACTACAAACAAAAGAATCTATCACGGCCGTGGTATTGCTTATATGCAAATAATCGTATTAGAAATTTCTACCAAACATCTACCTAATAAAACAACCTGTGGAATATGCGCTCACGGCCCAAAATATAAACCACGGTTTTCAAGATTTAGCCACAATCCCACGATATGCATTAATGCCACGCTTATCTCAAGTTTATATGCTACGCCATAGCTATCTTTGGACCCTATTATTAACATCGCAATTTTAATCTAACCACAGTTCTTATTTAATATATAAGGTTTTATTTACACACCACTAATTAAAAACCATCAATATTTTGTCATTGCTTAATAATTATTTAAATAGACCATGTTTCTTTAAAATATATGAAAATTATAATCTCATTATTCAAGAAATATGTTTTCTTAGATTATCACTAAGAATCTGTTTCCATATTCCTATTGCCATGACTTTTTTCCATATTTAGGATTAAAAGTGTAGTATTAGTAAGTTCTATGTCAATAATAATAACATAAAGCACATCATTTTCTATGATTTGTTCGAATATGTTCTTATGTTTAGACAACATGTGATATTCATAATAAGCAGCCAACTAGAAAATTACATAATAAGCTTAAATATAACTTGTGAGATTCATAACTTCTGAATGTCATATAAAAAAATCGCTTCTTATACACCCTGGTAAATTTAAGCTTCTGTATGCAAATGTGAATGCTCATAACAATCTTGCACTTAAGATGTGACAAACCTGAGAACTTAAAAAGAAATCAAACTTTACTTTGGCTTTGTGTGTCTATTACAAAACTGAAAGAACAATGCCTAAAATAAGTTATAGTTGCAAATCAAAATAAAACAAAATGATATGTCAATTCGCTGGAATCCTTGAGAATGCAGAATCCTTTTCAACTCCTTTGTTTCTGAGCTTCATCTATTTTATCTCTACCAATAACATCGTATTTAGTTTGCTTGCGTTCATTAGATATCTGAATGACAGATTTCAACAACAAAAATTATGATCATCAGAACCAATAGAAAATAAGTACAAAAAATTAGTTTGTTGATTCACCAGTCTGAATCAATCCGGCAGAAGTTTCTTCTATAGCTGTAGAACCTTTTGAAGTATATGTGGCACCTGGAAGTTCTTTCTTCAAATCCTCCCAGTATCGTAGCTCATGAATTACTTATAAATTACTTATAGTATGATCCCCTACATTCATTATACAATCATATTTTGGATAGTAAGTAATTTTCCATACCTTCTGCTTTTCCTTAGCTGATTAGTTGCTGCCCTATGAATGACACCATCAGCCAGAAGATTTGAGGATCTTCCAAATCTTTTTCAAGACCAGGAAGTGGGAGAACTTACTTTCTAGCAACTGCTTGCAAGTGTTTAATAGTCTTTGCATACTCCGAAACATATGCACCTTCTTCATCATAGTCAACAAAAAGAGACATCCTGAATTCAGAAATCATGTAAACTAGAAATTATATCCTTTTTATGTAAAATTGTCTTCATCTTAATCACACATTAATCAAAACACATTAATCAAATAACGATTCTTGTAGAGTAAAATTCAACATAAACTAGTGATGTCATCACTTTGGTTCTTCTGAAAACTTAAGCATCAATTAGATCCTTTAACCACCATACAACTTGATTGAATCCTTAATCTTACCATATGTAAATTTATAAACAAATTTATTGTCAGCATGTCACTTTCATGATTAAGCAACGAAATTAATGTCAATAATTTTAGATGAAACAAGTATATTAGTAATAGTGTAATAACACCTATAGTTGGGTTAAATTATACGCACCATGACAAATTTGAAAAATTGGTAATAAATCTTAACTACTACAGCAAAGTTAATTTTGGTGCAGGAAAGGTAAAATTATCAATTCATCTCCTGCAGTAAAACAAGTAAATAAATTGTGAAATAAATAAATTCATACCAAAGCCATTTCTTAAACATAACGAAATTTAACAAACCAAAAGTAATATGAATCAGATCCTCAAAACTATTGAAGACATTCTACAACAAGAATCTAGTAGGAATATACCTGCCATTTAGTTTCCTCTGGAGATACACAATCGATGCATAAAGCGATGAAATTTCAAAACATAAAGCAAGATAAATCAATCAAATGAACCACAAAGCGATGAAAATCCTTGCACAACTACTACTACTACAACTAACCAGAAACAAATCAAATCGAAGAAACAAACTTCAAATCCAACAAAACCGATAAATGAATTGAGAAAACGAGGAAAGATTCAACTCGTGATAGGTTCGAATAAACGGAAAGGTGAAAATCGATTGATTCGGGGAGAAGGTGTACCTGGTGGTAGAAGTTTCTATGGTTTTCACCGGCGCTTATGTAAGAAAATAGGAAGGATAAAGAGAACCTTGAGTATAATGATTCAGAGGTATCAAGAGCTCACATATAAGGCCCTGAAAAGAAAATTAAAGAGTTTTAGAATGAGTTATATGTGTGGCAAACAAAATTATTCAAATACTGATACACTATTTGGAGTAAATAAAACCATATTTTAGATACTACAGGTATAATACAATTTTCTTCCTTTATTTTTTCATCACTTTTTTTTTGCATCAATTTGTTTCAATATACTTGAATCCGAATAAAATTTGGTTTCAACTCATCATTGTTATGACTTTAGTTTCAAAACTCTCAAATTGTAGTTGTTTTAGTTAGTAAAAGTTTATTATTCGAGATTTTTTGTTATTTGAAACTTTTGATCATTTGTAGTATTTGTAGTTTTCAAAAGCTTAGAGTACCTGATTGTATGAACATCTACGATGCCGCAGAACTCAAATGTTATCAAAAATTCAGGCTACTAACTGTTTGACATCCTGAAACTGCAAAGCAAACATGGGCGAGGTTCAGACATAAAATCTAAGAAAAAACCCATGATAACAACCCATTCAATAGAACACAAACTCATTTTTATCAAAGATACAGTTTTTATCAAATTACAAGAAAAGTACCAAAAAGTGTGATTCGTGAGAGAGAAAAGTAAAACGAAGAAACAATTCATTAAAAACCCTAGATTGATGAACACTAAACTAAACATTGAAATTAAGAAACGAAAGAATGAAAGAAAGCGTATACAATTATGAGAAGTGAAGCGGCAGATTTGTCGGCAATTTGGCGCGCTCATCCTCTCGGAACCCCTGCAGATTTCACTCTCCGCCATATGCTGAGTTTACTTCTCAGATCTCTGTGCTATTTCTTGGTTCACCCTGCAACAACATCATCAACACGTTGAAATCGCGAGAAGAAGAAACAGATGAAGACGATTTGGATTTGCGCATAAAAAAACGAGTAAAGTCGCAGAAAGACAAGACCGGAGAAACATACCTGAAAGGCGGAGCATCGGAAAATCTCCGATAGGTAACTGCTGAACGCATTCTTTGCTTCATTGCTTTGCTTAGTTCTTGTCACCTACACGAAACTTAGGCTATGGTGAATCGAACCCCCAAGGAATTGAGCTCAATTTGTGACGGTGAATGTTCAATTCTGTCCGTAAAGAACCTAGGGTTTTGGTGTTAAGAATCACAATCGCGGTTGAAATGGATGAATGATGGACTTCGGATGGGATTGGTGTTCCGAGACCTTTGATTCAAGCGAAGGCGACGACTACAGTGGTTATCCGGCGGCGCCGGAAGTTACTGAGATGTGAGAGAATGAGAGACGACCACAGCGGCGAAGGTTGAGTCGGTCGAAGGAGGAGGCGTGAGAGTTTTGGCGGCTGATAGAAAGAAGAAGAAAGGGGGTGACGAGGTTTGAAAAAAATTTAAGTTTAGGGAAAAAGAAATTTGGTTTCGACGGCTTATGAAATTTGTTTTTGCGTCATTCATAATTTGATTTTAATTTTAATTAAGTAATTCCGTGTTTAGGCAAGATTTTATTTTAAATTTAACATTTAATTGTATATTTTTTTTAATATATTAAAGATATTTTTAGTAATTTTAAAAAAAAATAATATTTTTAGTGACATGGTTAATATATTTCTAGGGTAAATGTCACTTTTCTTATAGTGAAAAAGAGTGTGAAAATTGATGTGTGAATTTTAGAGGGAAACCAATATTGATTTAGTTTGATTTTACTCTAGCTTTGCTCTTCAATTCTTCCCTCATTTTTCTCTTTTTCTCCTCTTTCCTCTTCTTTTGTATTCTTTCTCTTCTCTTGACACAAATGAGGAACTAACACAAAACTCTTCTCTTACTATCTCTATTAGTTAATGAGCATACTTATTCTCACTTTCTTATTACTTCTAATTCTAATTATTAGGCCCGATAGATTATTCTATTTTTATTACACCTAATAGCTCAAATAATAAATAATCACACAAATTAATTAATTATCATACCACATAAGAATTAAATAAATAAGTAAATAAATAAGAAATTAATAAAATAGTTAATAAAAAAAATTGAGATGTTACCAATTGTTTCACGACATCATTGGCATTTGTCGAGAAAGAGACGGGCATGTTACGAAATATTTATGGTGTTGGTGAAATGCAGAATGAAGAACGGGTGAGCGCCGCTGTTTGGGTTAACAATGGTGGGGGGAATTCAACAGCCATGATATTTGATTTTGGAGAAGAGATGGATCACCGATCGATACTATATAAGATAAAAATATATTGAAAAAATTGTGTTATTTTATTTAGTGAGATTTTCGTCGTGAATATGACAGTTTTAGAGATTTTCTAAAATCTCTCCATAAGGCCACTAACTTGATATACATGCGATAATTTTAAGCATAAATAAAGCAACATTATCCACTAAGTTTATTTAAATAAACAATAATAAATAATAAAAATAAGTAGGACTGATTTAATTCTCTAACATTTATACTTTATATTTAGGACTTTTTCTTGCATGACAAGCTTTTGGATAACCTCAATTCAAACCAATTTACTGTCCCTTAAATCCAAGGAGTTGAGAACATGGTTGGCTTCAGGCCAGTTGCATTATCCAACTTCCAGTTCAAAACTATCTCTAAGGTTTTAATTGACAGAATAGCCATAGTTGCCTATAATTTCTCTCCCTAAACAACAAATGGGATTTATTCAAAACAGATACATCTTTGATTGTGGGATCATATAGCATATGAAGCCATTAAAGTCATGGACAAAAAAAAATATGCATGCAATGTTTCCATGAAGAATGGAATCAAGAAGACTTTTGATACTCTTGATTGGAATTTCTCGCTTATTGTCCTTCGCCAATTAGGAGTCAATGATAAATTTTGTGGTTGGATATATGGGATACTAGTTTATGGATTGCATGTATATATGTTCAATAAATTTTTTTTGAAACAACTAGACACTTGGATTAAGAACGTCAAATGGGAGTTTAAGCCCTTGAATCCTACTACAATCCTCTTTCATGAGCCACTTTGATATGATGTAATTTCACATTATGGAGCAATATTTGGTGTTCATCTACTTTTATATTATATCTAGACATGATCATACTATTTTTATAAGCAAGGAATAATATTAAAATAGTATTAGGGGTACTCTAACCCACTTACAAAAGGGAACGGAATCAAAATCAAGAGGACTCCTACAAACTGAAACTTTAGAGAAGTGTTTCTGCGGATTCTTACAAAAAGTATAAAAATCACACTTGGTATAAGAAATGTTCCCTATCCAAGCCTGTTCCTAAATAATCGCCTTAATGTCCCACCATATATCGTAAACACAAGCCTCAAGCCTTCAAAATGAATTTGTTTCTAGCCCCATAGCACCATATCGTCATAGTCATACCGAAACTACCCTATATTTTAAGTGAGAATTTCTACTAGCTCCATCCAAGAACGGAGAGAACTCCAAAAGAAGATTGATCCTCTATATTCCAATCCACCTCCAACCAATTCATAATTAACTTGCATACAGATTTCGAAAGATCACAAGTAAGAAACAAGTGTGATATCGTTTCATAATGAGCAGAACATAAACAACAGCAGGAATCATCATGCGAAAGTGTCATACCTATGCATAAGAGATTATGTTTAGACGGCAATCGGTCCCATAAAGTCCTCCAACCAAAAGCTTTGATTTGGATCGAACTTTGCATTCCAAACATGTCATATAACTGATTCATCTTCAACATTAAAACTAAAATATACTGAATCCAAAATGTTCAGGGTAGCAAGCCGAGGACCGATACCCACTATTCGTAGTGTATCCATTAATGATATCGTGTTCACCCGATCAAGGGTCTCATATCATCCTGTAAACCTTCAACAAGTAGAATTTGCTTGGGTGCCTAAGTCTCCCAAACCCAATCCCTTCTCTTTTATCGCCGCCTCCTTATTCGATTGACAAGATATAATAAGGAAATTCTTTCAAGAAGGTTATCTCCCAACCATTTTACGATCCGTAGTGTTGATTATGCTTTCTCCCAACTCGTAAACATAGTTTGGGAAAGGAGATTTCAAGAAACTTGGATTAAGCTTATTATGAATTGTAAATGATAACAAGTATGGAAGAAAGAAAGACTAATTGGTTATACATCGATACGTGGTACACAAAGCTATTTATACAATATGCATATTACATGGTAAGTCTAGCAGTATGGTTGGGGATGTCATTGACTATTAATGATCCTCATGGAACGCCTGTCGGGGCCCCAAAGATGGGAATTTTCCATTGGATGGGGAGAAAATTCCCCGAGATTTGGGACGGATTTAATACACCCCCGCCCGCCTTATTATTTTAATATAGTTAATATATATATATTTTAGATTAAAGCAATTATTTTATGTTTATTTATAAAAATAAATAAATAAATATTCTGATTTATTATTAGAGAGAAATGTAAATATCCCTTATTAGTTTTGATAAGATAGTTTTTTTAAGCATAATTATGTTGTTGGATTTTTTAGTTGTTTAGGCATATGTTACTTTAAAAAGTATTATAGTTCATTTTGTTGAATTTTATAGCATTTTATAGAAATTTATAAAAAAATATTATTATTTTGTGTTCCATTAGTATTTTTAATAAAAATAATAAATGTCAAATACTAGTATTTTTAATAACATAATAAATATGAATTCTTTTGTGCTTTTTATTTTTATAGAAAATATAAACATTTTTAAAAAATAAAATATTAATGAATAAATGTAGGATCTATGTGATCCTCTGAACGGACGTGATAAATTCCCCGTGACGGAGATCGGGGACGGACGAGGAATGAATTTGATGGGGAAAAAGATGGGGAAGTGTCCCTACCCCGCCTCTATCGACATCCCTACGTATGGCAAGTAGAGAATCTAAACCCTAGTAATCGAATAAACTAACTAACTGTTATTCGCTTATTACACCGAGATCCCTCAAGTCGACATGATATATGTTGATCAAGTTCAATTGACATGAGAAAGTTAAAGGATGAGGTAAAACTTGGTGAAAATTAGCAAGTTGGCTTTAGAGGAAATAGAAGAAGCCTCATAACACCACTCATGAATTTTCTCGCCGATATGGCAATTATCTCCCGTGCTTTGTTCTTGGAAACCGAATGGATGCATGATGTGAAAAGCACTTTGGTTGTCACAAGACAGATCGAGGTTTTACACGCGATACGAAGATCACAAAGAAGATATAAGATCCATCGAGTTCACGTGGTAGCATTCAGAAAGCACGACATCAACTTCGTATTACTTAATCGAGACACAATAGTTTTGCGCGCTATGAGATAAGTGGAGTCACAACAAAAAACATGAGCTTTAAATGGATCGAGTATCTTCAAACCGCCTAATCTACATCTAAGCCCAATAATTATAGCTAGTGGCGGGAAAGAACAAGCCTTCCTGTGACACGACTGAGATAATAAGAACACGATCGTCATTATAGTGAGGATGTATGCTCGAGAAACCGATCATTGTTGAGTGACAAAGGTGATGTCTCGGTGTTGGTCGTGTTCAAGTAAATGACGCCTAATTAATCTTCTATAAGCTAAAACTTTTAAACCATAAACCTCTTTTTCTTTTGGTAACCAATTAATTTTCCTCTGCTCAGAATTTCCACCCCACAAGAAGTTGTTTTGGATCTGCTCGATTAAATTATACACCTTTGCTGGAGCCTTAAAAAAAAGAGTTGGAAAATTGCTAAACTCGAAAGACATGATCATATTATACTTGGTTTCATATGTTAGGTAACTATGGCTCACATCCCTATAAAATATATATATTTTTATATAAATCATATATTTTCTGCTCACAAATAGAAAGATCAATCCTCAAACCGGGGAGAATTCCTCAATTTTAAATATTCCTAGTATTTATTTAGTTTTCTTTTTTCTTTTTTCTTTAGGTAAGGCATAGCTCTCCACTATTTATATGCACTTGACATGGAATTTGAGTATCAACTTGATTGAGATTTTTTTATTCTCTTGGATGTTATCATACTCTTTGTTTTACACAGGAAAAAAAAGTAGTAATATTTGTATTTATTCATTATCAAAAACATTTTTTTTATTATTTAATAATTAATAATTATAATAATAATATAATAGTTTGAATGTACTTATTTTCCTATTTTTTTAAACTAAAATTTGATCCTCTAATTTAAAACGTAATATATTAATCTCTCAATTTCAATTTTTTATTTTTGACCTCTCATCCTATTTTAGAGCTAATTTTAATAGTGTGAAAATAACTATGTGAAATATAATAAATATTAAATTTATTTACTTAAACATTGTCACGCAAATAAATAAATAGAAGTTGATGTAGAATATTTTGAAAAAATTATTTAAAAAATCCTAAAGTATAGTTATATTCAATTACTTAAAAAATATTTCATTGTCTCAAAATAAATATCTTTTTATTATACTAATATCCTATTAATGTAACATATGTATGTTTCTTAATATAATTTTAATGTAACATGTTTGTGTTAGTGGCTAACCAGTGAGATGAATAATTATTATTATTAAATCAAAATAAAAATAAAAATAGTGATTTGAAGATCTATAACCCTTGTTTTCAGTAGGGATCAAAATTGATAATTGAATCTCCAATCAACAAAAACAGTATCTATAATCTTGTTGTGAACAAAAAAGCAAACATTTTTTGTACTACAGTGTGATGGGTATTGTTGCGGCCATTGCAGTTTTATCACCATTTCCATTCTACTATTACCTCTGGAATTGGCCTCAATCATGGGTAGACCTATGCGGTAAAGGAAGAGACCCATCAAAGATTATGGCTTACGTTTCTCATTTCTTGAAGCTGATTCAGTTTGTTGCGCTGTTTTCTGTCTCGAATTTTTGTTGGCCTGCTTTTTACTTTTGGCCCCTTTTTGCATTTGGACAGTTTCTTAACTTCAGGTATGTTCTTTTTACATTTTTGTAGTTTTTGGTTTCTGGGTATTGTTTGGATTTGTGGATCTGTTAATGGGGGTTTGTAAAGTTTGTTCCTTTTGTTTTATATATATGATATACTATGAGGTGGTGAAATGGAGGGTTTGGGTTTTGGTTCTGGTTTGAAAAATGTGTTATTTGATGAATAATGTTAGGTTAGTTTTATCATCCTTACTACTGGTTTTTTAGGATAAGGGAAGGAGGTTAAATGTATGTTAAAATTGACTCGAAAGATGTAGAATTGATTTTGCTATGTTTGGAGGATATCGAGTAGAACTGAGTTTACATGAATTGATTCTAACTTTGAAGCTAGAAGTGATTCTAGCGGTGTTTGATTCTTCTAAAGTAGAATTGATTCTACTTGAAGTTAGAATTTATAGCTTTAAATGGATCTATTATACAAATATATATCTCTTTACATTCAATTCACTTTTTGTTTTTGTTAAGTGATACAATGATACTTTTCAAGTTACTATAATCTCTGAATATATGGAAATTACGAAAACAATATTGAGTGTACCTTCTGTTAGTAATTTGATGGATCAAACTTATTCACTCTTTATTATCATTCACTTTTAAACAAACGGTCTAACAGAAGACACATTCAAATTCAAGATGTTTTTGTATCTTTTGTTAATTGAGGAATATGACATTATACAATTGTTTGACTGATGATATTGTCATATGACAGGGTTTATCAGCTGCTTGGTGAAGCGGGACATACTATGCGACGCTTTGAAAAACGATTCCATGGGTAACTGAATTCCCTTTCGGGGTCATCAGTGATCCTCAGTATGTTGGCAGCATATTGAGTCTTGTTGCATGTTTTTCATGGGTTCCTTATCAGTACATTCTCCTGTGGGTTTTAGGATACGTGTTTATGATTCGTGTTGAATCGAAGGAAGATCAATCTACTCGCATAAGCCACTCAATTGATTTAATCTCAGTAGTTAGATATATAGCTTAGAGGATTCAGTAGCATCTAAAGTTAGGTGTTGTTAAATAATGGAACTCTCTCCATGTCTTTATATCTAGCTAGTTATTCTACAAATTCAATGATGGTGTGGATTTGAATTTGGTGTTCTTGTTTTTTGTTTGTGTCATATGTGAATGTCTGAATTATAATAAGAGCACCATGGTGATGCAATGATGCGGTCTGTTTTTCTAATTACTGGTATTTTATTAACTATAATTGGTAAACTCAATTAATTGTTCTTACGAGTTACGACGAACCACGCACAATTGACGTTTAATCTGACACAAAAATAGTGCATAGGTTTATATTTGATATTCACACTCTTTTACATATTGAATATTGTAATCGTAAGACTAATTAAACCATCTTGAATAGCTTGACTAACTAGCTTTGTTAGTATGCTAGTTTGTTACGTAAATGGTTAAGCATAGTGGGTGTTTGCAGAGGCTGACGTTTGACGCAAAAATTATCCAACCGCGAGAAAAAAGATGTGATTTGGTTTGGTTCGGTTGATTTTTAAAAACCAATTAAATCAAACCAAACCAATGCGTTTGGTTCGGTGCGGTTCGATTTTTTACAATAATTTGTTGAATTAATTCACATATACGATAACATAACTTTATCTTGGTCATTCATACATGACATGAAAATTTCACTTTGTACTTTATATTTCAACCTGTCACTTCACATGAGTTTTTGACCTAAAATACCCTCATATAAAAGCATAAGATTTTAAAAATTTCATTTTTCACATCTCGCCTAAAAGTGTTCAATTCTCTACATCTATTGCATTCGAACATGGCCAAGTTTCTTCCGTTCACAAAGCACATCAAACACATCAAGTAAGTGTCCGAATTTATTAAACCTAACACTTTTAAAGTGTTCTGCTTTATTTTTTTGTCATTTTTTTAACACTTTTAGAAGTGTTCATTGCAATGGTCGCATTCTAACATTGCAAAAGTGTTCGTTTGAGATATTATATCCTAACACTTTTTAAAAGTGTTCGAATTCATTCAAACACTCTCCTAAGTGTTCCGTTTGGGTTTTTCCGATTTTTTATTTAAATATTTTTATGTTATTATTTTTTCGTAATGCCTCGACGATTAGGCCTCGACGGACGACTCCTGTAGAAACGACGTGCATCTCGGATCTCGATCACATCTGAGGTGCCTGGGATTCCGTGGACCATCGATTTATCTCTCTAGTTAGATACGAAAACACTGTGCTCGACATTTGTGGTATGGAGAGGTAAGTAAATGAAAATTTAATCGAAATGAATTAAGTTAATTTTGGCATAGTTTATTAATATGTTACATTTTTTCAACATTTTTTTCCGTGAAAGAGGACCTAAAAATAATTAAAATGTGCCGCATACGGTCAAAAACTCAAAGAATGGGTTCCCGCAACTCCCTTGAGAGATGGAAAGGTTGGTGACAAATTGGGTCTTGCACATTTGCAAAGATCTAGTATGACAAAGGTAGATCTGAATTTAATCAACGATTTGTAGAAAGGTGGCATTCGAGATATCGCCATTTCACATGCCATTTGGTGAGATGACGATTACCTCGATGACGATCTTGTATTCTCCACCCTATTAGAGTATTTTCGGACTCCAACATGTCATCAAGATGTCACCGAGCTTGTTGTGACATATTTAGGAGTGTCACTGAGAAGTCGCGACCAAGTTCGTGGCAACAGAGGTGCCTACTATAAGTGGAATGGTTGTATGATACCTTTATTGCCCATAAAGCTCTTAATAATCGGGCATATGCACCGAGCTTACTTGATGATGTTAGTAGGTCACTATTTTGCCGACAAGACGCTTATTGTCGGGCAAAATATATATCTCTTTCATGGACTTGGAGGGTGCCGAAGATACAAATGGGAAGTCGCATTGGTGACACTTTATGATTCACTGAGATGCATGTATGTTTGGCACCAAACAACTCATGGGTTATCTCGACTCTTCTTGTAATTCATTTATTATTTATTATTTATTGTTTAGATAATTTTTATTTATTATTTATTGTTTAGGTAATTTTAATTATTATTAATTGTTTAGTAGCGTAAAAATATAACTAAAAGGTTATTTATAATTTTATTGACACATTTGGATCCATGAGTATTTTCCTAGAATTGGAAGAAAGTGGAAACTGTCATCCAAGAGAACGTTGGAATGCCGAGCGATGAGACGGGCATACAAGCAAGGAGCGTGAAGGTGGATGCATTGAGTTGTCTCGATAGATTGACACGGTTGACGTGGTGGCGCCCATTTGAGGATCATAGCGCTGTATGCTCGACGAACTTGCTTATTTCGCAGGAGGACTCGGGGAGGTACTTATGTATTATATTTATCGACGATGTTTACGCGGCTGGTCTTATTCAAGAGATACCACGCTCACCCACCGATATTATTAGGTGATGGATGTTAATGGATTGGTTACGACCAAAGTGTTGTAGACGAGTTGGTCACACAACTGCTGTAACACTAGACATTAAATATTAAATATTTGTAACTCTGGATTTATGTAATTTTTAGTAACTCTTTAAATATTTGTCTTTGTCTTTAAATATTTTAGTAACACTAGACATATACTCGTAATTATATGTCTTTGTCTTTAAATATTCTAAGCAAATATAAGAAGGTAAATCATGAAAGATGTAGCCATAGTTGCAATCGTCCCGCTAATGATACCATTCATGCAATTGCATCCGGGTGACGAAACTTCTTCCAACCTGTAGGCACCGGGGGTAAGGGGAATCCATCTTTCATGTTTACCGAGTATAAAAACAATTAATCCAACATTTCAGATAGTAAATAATAATTGAAAATACTATTATGATATATAAATTATTACTCAACTCAATGGTTACCGCTGACTAAACCTATACACCAAATAGTAGGATTGTGTGAAGGTGATGATGTCAAAGGGAAAAATGTCAAGTAGGGATTGCCTAAATGAACAAGAATGACATTATAGCGGTTCGCTATCAAGTAACTCATGTCTGGTAGTGTCAACCATTTCTCCTTTGGTCAGATACCTGGATCAGTATCATCAACCCGCTTCACCGCCGATAGTCTATCTCCGAATAACTTCTCATACAAACTCTTCTTGTCCCTTATTTCCATGTCCAACTCTCGACGAACCATTGCCCAACCATCCTGACTATACCCATGCAACGATGCAATGACTCTAAATCCACAATTACCATCTAATTCAACATCCACAATCTCTTGAATATATGATCTAAGAAATTAACATTATAAATATTAGTGCATTATAATAAATAATATAATAATAAACATAAAATAATTAACACTATGAATATTAATGCATAATAATTTTATATGACCCGATATGACTTGAAAACCAAGAGTGTCTTCTTGCTGCAGGATTTTTGATTTTGGTTCCTCTTGATTTGGATTGAGATGCTTTTGTGAAGTTTGAGATGCTTGTTCAACATACTCATGTTGTGAAGGATCCATGTAAACA
Source organism: Vicia sativa (assembly GCA_021764765.1). Lineage (NCBI taxonomy): Eukaryota > Viridiplantae > Streptophyta > Magnoliopsida > Fabales > Fabaceae > Vicia > Vicia sativa. Next base: position 290,408,942 of record CM038794.1, read on the forward strand.
TCATACTCAACTGGTTTCTTCCTTTCTTCTTGACTCCTCCTTGGTTTTTATTTTGTCGTGGTGGACATAAGGAAGTCATGGGTAAGCAATTTCACTACACCTACTTTTAATGTTCTTTTCCGACAACATCCGATGATCTATACTTTCTCCATATTTCTTCCATTACATTATTCATGTCACCTCCGATCCATCTTTTCCTTCTCGCCGCATTCACCTTTCATACTTAACTTCCTCCAATGATCATGAACACTCTCAATAGGTAGGTACACCACTAAGCACATATCTACCTAACTCACAAGCACAAGGTAACCCATAATTTGTTCTATGAGTACACCTACATATTTCTCTAGAAGTTCCAACATAATCAACTCTCTTTAACTCTTGTAATGCGGCCCGAGCACTCTAGAAACAAAACTACGCAGTTACCATACAATGGACTAACATGTGCATGCTCAACTTCATAAAAACTTTTTTGAAACGAAGCAACGAATGTTGCCTATTTGTATCCTCATGTTGTTGTTCATAGCTTCCCAACAATTGACCATGTCACCTAGACTATTTCCCAACATCCGCTTTAGCTTCCCAATTCAACCCTAAAATGAATGCATAACAATATATATATGATATATATATATATATATATATATATATATATATATATATATATATATAATAATATATAAAAATATTAATAACAATATATAAAATATATATAGGCAATATATAAAATATTATATAAAAATATTAATAATATATATAACAATAAAATAATATTACTTATTAATAATAATAAAATACACCATGGTGTTGCTTGCGATCAATCCATCCCAACATATGTCTTGTCACATAATCAATAAAGTCGACAATTAAACAATTTCAGTTGTTCCAACTTTTGAGCATACTCAACCTTAGCCCACACAACTTCCTCCCATAATGTGTCAATGGTCTCTTGCATTTCACCATATATTGCTTGCATCACATCCCAACATTTTTGTTAATATGAAAACGACATAGCAAATTTTGTGTAGTACAAACAATTCCACAATTTTCATCAAAGATCCCGCACAAACAACTTCAAATTCCAAGACAACTTTCGATCTATATAAGCAAATGCAACAGCAAAGTCAACTCCACAATGTCATGCCAACAATTTCAAAGAGAGGTGCTTATATTTGTTTGTCTTATATGTGCTATCCATAACTAAGACAATGGGAAAAATATTCAAGAACTTGATGGAGTCCTGATCGCCCAAAAATATCTCTCACAATATCCGAACCATCTCTTTTCTACTCCAGTAGACATACCCGCATCCTCAATTAGCTTTAGCAAATGTCGATCTCGCTTGACCCTTATCTCTTTTTGTATCACACTCTTCGCTTATAAATTTGAGTGATCCGAGTGATATTTTCGTGATTTCTCTCAGGAAGTCAAGACGTGTCTAGGAGGAACATGTCTCTTTGTTAAATCAAAACATGTTGTTTTTCATCTAAGGTCAACTCGCCAACAAACGCATGCCCTTCAAGCCTATCGTAATCCATGATTATGAACTCCACACTTTACATCTACCTTCCATCCCAACCCATCTTTTGACGAGTCGATCCGATTTTGAACGGACATCCACATCTCTTAGTTGCCCGAGTTCCACTTTTATCCTTGTATATTCCGCCTATCACACCCAAAATTATCTTGTTCCTCCTTCCTCTCTTGCCGCCAAAGGTCCGAACGCTTAATAATAATGGTAATTTTATTTCTTAATCCAACTTTGATCCAACTAGTAACATCTTCTCGTAGTAATGAATGTTTCAATAGTGAATACATCCGTCAGATCTATGGAGGACTCGCTTTTTGGCAAACCGACTTGAATTTCCATACCGAATTTTTAATAAAAGCGCTCCTAACAAATTCGATTTGTAAATTCGGTTTGTAAGGATGTAAACCGAACACTTTCCGAAAGTGTTCCGTTCAGATCGTTTACAAACCGAACACATTTAAGAAGTGTTCCGTTTGTTATACAATTTATTCATTCCGAACACTTGCACAAAGTGTTCGGAATGGTTTTGTGAAATTAACACATTTAAAACTGCTCCGCTTATATTTTTACATACCGGAATACTTGCTGGAAGTGTTCCGGAATGTGTTCCGGAAGAGTTTTTCTGGACTGTTAAATTTTGTCTTTTTCGTAAATAGTAAAAGTCAAATAGTAAAATAATTAAATTATATTAGGTAAATTGGCATTTTAAAAATTTGTGGTACAGATTAATGTTGGGGTACAAAGTAAATGATACAAGACTAAATTATAACAAAAAAACTAATTATATTTGGACAATAACTTTTCATTTAATATTTAATATGTAAAAGTTAAATTAGACAAAAGTGAAATAATAAACATAAAATAATAGCATAAAACAATATAAAAAATATTATAATAAAACAAGAAAAATAAAAGAGATGAAAAATTAGTGAAGATGAAAAAGAAATAGCATAAGAGTGGAGAGATTAGAGATAAAGATGTGTGACAAAATAAAATTGAAAGAGAAAAAAATTGCATAAAAAATAAGAACGTGAAAAGAAAACAATATAAGAGAGTAGAGATTAGAGAAGAAGAGGCAAGATGTAATTAGTGAAGATGAAGTGATAATGTTAGAAGATATTTAAATAGATTGAAACTGAAACCATAACCGTAAAGATGAGAAAATTGTTCGTAATCATAAGACTAATGTATAATAGGTTTAGGTTCGTTAGATGCAGGTAAGTAAACTTTAGGTTCTAACATAATGCGGTTTGATTCGGTTTGCAAAATACAAACCAAAACCGAACCAAACCATGCGGTTTTGTTAAAATGACCTAACTAATCCAAACCAAATGCTTTTTGCGATTTCGATTGGTTTGATTTAATTTATGATTTTCTATTGGGTTGATTTGGTTTTGAACACCCCTAATTAAGCATTAGTTATATTCTAACTAATTTTGAGATAGTTATTTGTATTAGTTACCATTAATTCAATACAAAGTATTTCATAACCCTTCTCTCTCAAATTTTCACTCTTTCACAAGTTATTTAAGTTGCAAGGTAAATAAATATTACTTGCAAATCCATCATGAGCAGAAAAGGTAACTCACAATGATGCAAAGACAAGATAAAAGGACTTTTTTCTTACTCACCGTTGTATTGAAGCCAAGGTATTTGAGGAAATTGAAGAATCTACAAAGGAATACTTGGGATATCCTTGTGAAAAGCTATGGAAGAGATGCCAAGGTTAAGAAAGTGAAGCTTCAAATCTTGAGGAGACAATATGGCTTAAAGGATATGAAGAATGATGACAAAGTAGCTAATTTCTTCAAAAGTTATTGACTCTCACCAGCCAAATAGAATTATGCATATGTTATGACATGTAAGATGATAGAAGGCGTTGAGAACACCGACAATAAAATTTGATCATATTGTAATAACAATTGAAAAAACAGATAAATTGACAATAAAATTTGATCATATTGTGATAACAATTGAAAAAACAGATAAATTTAGTAACATCAATATTGAAGACTTACTGGTCATTTAAAGTTTGTGAGTCAAGGTGATTGAAAGAAACAACGACCAAGAAAAAGAACAAGATCCGCTAACTAGTGATATAATTGCCCGATAATATTGTCAAATGATAGGGTTTATTAGTTGTTGGTGAAGTTGGCACATAGTATGGCATAAGCTTTGAAAAATTGATTTCATGGGTAATCGAATTCTTTTGGGGTCATCATGATCCTCAATTTATTGGCAGATCATGAGTATTGCTGCATGCATTACATGGGTTCCTTATCGACATTCTCCTGTGGATTTTAGGATGTGTTTATGATCCACGTTGAATCAAGGAAGATCCATCCACCGTGTGGACCATTCAATTGATTTGTACATTGACACCGATACGTAACACCGAGACATGTCAAGTCACCGAGACATGTTGGACATAGAACACGCCTTTAATTTAAAGTATTGAATGTAGATAGATTATATGTAGATTACAAGCATCAAACTAAAAAGAGATGGTCATGCATAAATATAATAATCTGTTATTGTGTTAATAAAAAAATTGAATTGTTGATTTGAACTTTTTGCAAAGATACTTTCCTTCTTCTGAGCATGTAGGAGAGCTGAAAGATGAAGCAATTTTGTTAATTATCCAAGACAAGAAAATGCAAAATGAATGAAACTTTGATTTATGGATGGGTTTTCTAAAATAGGTTTTGTGATGTGACCCATAAGTTGAAATGTATACACAAATGGTTATAGATGAGGCCAAATATTGTTTTGTTTGTGTTGATTTTATAAAGTGATATGGTATTTGTGCTTTGTTATTTTAGAGTCATTTCATTCCTTAGTTAATTGTGGCATTGTAACACAATCAAGTTTGATTGTTACATTAAAAAATCATCCAATTAATTCTCAAATATGTAATTAATTTCTATTATAAATGACCTCTTTAAAAATATTATAATAATATATTTGATAAGTATTATAGTCCACACTTACAAGATATTAGTTCATATCCCTATTCTAAAATATCAACTAATTATTGTATCTCATTAATCGTCATAACCTCAAAATATTTAACACTTTATTCCATTTTAATTGAAATCATTATTGATTGCAATTAATTAAAAATCAAATATAACAGTATTGTTAAAAATATATATTTAATGCTATTAATATTCTAACACAATATTTAATCTTTTCTTAATATTCTATAATATTCTTTTTTCATATTAATCGCCATAATCTCAAAATATTTAACACATTATTTCATTTTAATTAAAACTAGTAAGAAATTCATGCTATCACACGAGTTTGAATTTATATTACACGTCTATCAAATTATCATTTGTAAAGTTTATTTTGTTTAATCAATAAGTTAACATTCACATAGATTTTAGTCAAAAATCTATAAAAAAAATATATATAAGTCTTTTCATTTAAAATATAAGTCTTTTAATCTTCTTTTTTTTTTTACATTTTTTATTTATTTTTATTTTAAAAAAATCACAAATATTTAGGATTTGTTTAGTTAAAATAGCGATTGACTGATAAGCTAGCTGGTAGCTGATAGTTTATAGCTGATGATCCATAATTTATAGCTTATAGTTAATGATCGAGATCATGACCGATAAGTTAATGAAGTGTTTGTAACATTAGCCTCAACTAACTTATAAATGTAAAATGACATAAAAGATATTTAATATATAATTATTTTATTTTAAATCAATATAAATTATTGAGGATAAAAATGGATTTTTGTTAAAATAATAAGGATAAAATAGGAAAAAAAAGTTATAAGTAATAAGCTAAAATGCTATTTGAAATAACGCCTAAAAATAAGCTATAAACTAGCAAAATAAGCTATATGCTCGTGATTAAAAGACTGTTATCAAACATGTCTAAAATATCATATGAGCTATGACCTAAGCTATAAGACATAAGCTCAAAATTATATTTCCAAATGCACTCTAGCGTCTGCTTGGTAAAAATAATATTGATTGATAAGTTAGTTTATGCCATAGCTTATGGTTAATGATTGATGGTCGATAGTTTATGACGATGGTTGACTCATGATTGATGATCGATAAGCTAATTACAAGGTTTGGTAAAATTAACGTTTACTAATGATAAATGTAAAAAAATAAAGGACTTTTTAATTATTAATAAAATCCATAGTTAAAATAATAAGGATAAAATTAAAAAATAATTGATAAGCTATAAGCTAAAACGCTTATAATTCCTGAAAAATAAACAAGAAGTCAATAAAATAAACTATAATTTATTATTATATTATTATTATTATTATTATTATTATTATTATTTTATTATTATTATTATTATTATTATTATTATTTTATTTTATTATTATTAATTATTATTTTAATTATTAATTTTATTGTTTTATTATTTATTATTATTATTATTATTATTATTATTATTATTATTTTATTATTATTATTATTATTATTATTATTATTATTATTATTATTATTATTATTATTATTATTATTATTATTATTATTATTATTATTATTATTATTATTATTATTATTATTATTATTATTATTATTATTATTATTATTATTATTATTATTATTATTATTATTATTATTATTATTATTATTATTATTATTATTATTATTATTATTATTATTATTATTATTATTATAAAAGAAATGCAATTTGGGACCACATTAAATGCTTTTATTGATACATTTTCAGTACTATTATTCTGTTCCCACAATGGTCCAAATATGCTGCAAAAGTACAAGACTGCTGGCCCTGCACAATAACTCCAAAAAGAATAGTTGTCCAAACCTGCTCCAAAAGAGTCCAAGAATTGCATCAATTTAGCATAACAGAAAAATGCATTAGAAAGTGGAGGAATCAACACGTTAGATTTGTTCAAATTTTTCAATATTTCCTCCCAAATCCTATCATTCTCCTCTACAAATAGAATTCTCAAACCGCAACAAAAGGGACAACAATTTTAACACGTGATTTTTTGAGAAAAGAAAAAGAGAATGAAATGAGAAAGGGTGGATGGGGTTGTTGCTGTTAACTACACAGACAGAGAAACAATTGTGTTATGTGTGTTTCATGTTTATCACTTAATTCATTTGTTAATATTTTATTTTTATTATTTTAGGACTCTCCGATTAATCATCATTCTTTGTAACAAGTCGGTAAAGCATGTTATGATGAATTTTGATTATTTTCCAGATATTAATGAAGGTTATTTTATTTAAATGTAAGGGAAGAAATTATCTTGTTGATTTTATTAGACTAGACCAAATTATTAAAATTCTAATACTAGTCTGATTACTAGTCTTATATAGGTAGTATGAGTAGTACTTTACAATTTGTTTTTCCTTTCAAAAACGATTGTATATTTCGTGGACGAACGGGTCACGTAACCGATTTGGTTTAATCATAAATTAGATATGCCATTGAACCGGCATGAATCGGTATAAATTGATAAAAATCGAAAAAATTGATAAAATCGACGGTTTTTTAAAATTGATAGTCAAATTGCATTTTTTATTTTTTTATTCATTTTTTTACTTTTTAAAAAATCAATAATTTATTTATTTTTATTTTTTTAAATTATTTTATTAAAATATTATATTTAAATGAAAATAAAAAAATTAACTAATTATATTATTGAAAGAGTTGATTTTGTTACAAATAATTTTGATATTGAAGAAGGATATCTGGATATTAAAACAATTTTTACTCCTTTAAATTAAATTTAATAGACAATGAGATTATTTTTAATAAATTATTCAATTGTATTATGTTCCAATTAGATTTTGTAGTTATTTACTATTTTATTATATGTGATATATAAATTTAATATTTAAATTTAAATTATCAAATTATGATACGATACTTTAAAATATTTAAAATTTAAATTTAAATTATTAAATTATCAATTTATTTATGATATGATATTTTAAAAATTCAAATCCTAGTTATAGAGTTTGTTACACTTGCTCAACAAGTTTTATATCTATATAATTTTGTTATAAAGACCTATCTATTTAATTGAGTTATCCGATTTAATCGATTTATTCATATAGTTCGAATGATTCGATCAATAAATCAATGATCCAATACCTTCACCAGTTTGATGTCGGGTCCAATTTTAAAAACACTCATTAATTATTTTTTCTTTTTTCATTGATAGACTAGACACTATATTCATTTCCTTCTTTCTCCCTCTCATAATTGTTTTCCTCTCTCCTTTATCTCTCATGAATCAAAATACCCCACAACATTTTACATCCAAACAAGATTAAATTCTTAAAACACCTCACAACATTTTACACCCAAACACCAATCTCCATGAGAGCTCTTTTCCACCACACCGTTTTTATGACCTCATTAACATCTTTATGTTCAAGTTTACTGCAACTATGTTACTACAAGAAGAAACCATGTTGCTATTTTTTTCCTTCTATTGCAATCTTCTTAAAATATGTTACGCATTCTAAATCTTGCTTCAAAAAAAAGTATTGTGTTGTTTGGTTTTTGTTAATTTTTCATTGTTTCTCATGTTATGTATGACTTCTTCTCTTTTGGTTGTGTTTTTAGTTTTTGGTTTTGATATTTCCACGATCTGTTTCAGTGATGATACCTGTATGAAACCACCCATCAAACCCGTTATCCGAGAAAACCACTATTCCTCAAAACTGATTTGTTAAACGGACAGAAGTGGATTGATATATTCAATCCGTCGGTCTTAGACGGTGGATAATTTTTATCTGGAACCGTCTGCCATCGACCACCTTGTCCATCCCTACGGCGGAGTTCGTAATGGATTCTTTTTTTTCGAAAATAGGAAAGTGGAGATAAACAGCAAGCTCAGCGATAAAGTTTTGGAGATAAATGCCGAAATAACTGGTGCAAAACAGTTTTCTAGATGAACGCGGACATGACAAGTGCAGTGATAAAGTTTTGGAGATGAATGCCGACATGAACGAGTGAGGAGATAAAATTTTGAAAAAAGAAGAAGTTTATCCTAATTTAGAATTATCAGAATTGGCTCTTTCCAATACAAATAAAAGGAAAATGAAAGGTTATCGGGTAAATTAAATTAACGTGCTTAAATCGGTGGATCACGTAGATTATGCCATGCCAAATTGGTGACTTAGAGATGTGTCACATTGGTTTGTAAAGAATTTATTTGATATCCTTTTCCTTTTACCTTTAATCTTTATTGGGAAGGGACATATTCTACTAATTCTAAATTAGGATAAACCTTTTCTGTCCAAAACTTCCTGTCAGAGTCTATAGTCTATCCTAAATTCTAAGGTGCTATGAGTGTCTATCCTAAATATGTTGTTATATTTCCCGTCAAGGGTTTGCTTTGGAAATGCTACAACTAATATATAAAAATATATACTCATAATAGAATCTGTTATGATAGAATGATTTGAATCTCTTTATTGATTTGAATAGTTACATGATAGAGTATTTATAGAGTGAGTTTTGGAAATGCTACAACTAACTCTTGCACAATTTGACAGAGAGGGAGAGAGAATATATAGAAAGAAATGCTCATAACAGAATCTGTTATAATAGAATGATTTGAATCTCTTTGTTGATTTGAATAGTTACATGATAGAGTATTTATTGAGTGAGCTTCTCAACTCTCACTCTTAGAATAAGTGCAAGATGTTACAACAGTTTGTAACTAACTCTAACTATATGAAAACTAACTGTAACTACATCCAAACAACTATAACTTAATTGTAATAGTAAAACAGTAAACAGTAAACTATAAGCCTGATAATAATATCTCTAACTAGAGAGCAACAATTATTCCTAACAGTACTTTAGTTACTCAGATGTATTTTAGTAAATTGGCATGGAAGTTCATCATATATGTTCATTTGTAGGTATGTACCATCTTTTATACCACCACCATTGGCATCCAAGGGGAAAGAACATGAAAGAAAAATCAGTATTGTAATTGAAGCTTTGACATCTCGTTTTGTTTTCAATGTTGAGATGTATACAGGTCTAATGCCTGTGCGTTGTACGTTTCAGAAAGAGGAAGAAAAGCCTAAGGAAAAAGAGAAAGGAAAGTCAAGGAATATTGATCATTTTATGGAGGAGCTAAAGCAAGAGCAAGAGATAACCCTGAACAATGGCGTGATGGGCGTCTCGGAGAGCATTCTATTGTTTGTGATACCTTTTCTTACTTGTTAGCATTCTGCAGTGGCTTGGGTTTGGATTTTGGTCCTTATATCTTTAAATGCACAAAGCTTGGATTTTGGTAATACTAATTTTTATTAAGTTTATGGTTAATGTAACATAGAAATTCATTTTTATTTGGTTTCCTTTGCATTTGTTTCTTTTGCCTGTTTTGCTTTTATGCATTACAAATATGACTTGGTGTACTTTATAATCTACATAGAAAAAATAGTTACTAGTATATTGCATATTTTTTATTTCATTTTATTCCTTTGTATTCAGTACATTTATGAAGTAGTTATGCTGATAGTTTTCCCTCTTATCAACAGTCCAGTTGTTTTGATGAACTGCCTGACGATTTTGATCCAAGTGGAAGACTTCCAGGATCATTTGGTGATGGTGATCCGCAAACTACAAATCTTTACATTGGAAATCTCTCACCCCAGGTTTGACAGTCTGCTCAACGAATGAGTTTTGTTTTTATTTAAGAATTAAGATTTGTAGTCTCATGTTGCCAACTTTACAATATTTAGGTTGATGAAAACTTTCTTCTGCACACTTTTGGAAGATTTGGACCTATTGTTAGTGTGAAGATAATGTGGCCTAGGACAGAGGAAGAGAGAAGGCGGCAAAGAAACTGTGGTTTTGTTGCATTCATGAACAGACGGCAAAGACGAAATGCAAGGTCTGGATTTTTTTTGAAACTAGAAATGCTATGCTAAACTTCTTCAAACTTTGATTTTAAATGAATAATAATACCTATCTTCAAATGATATCAGTTAAGATCTTTGAGAGGTATAGGATGAAATGATTCTGATTTCTGAATATGCTAATGATTGATCTCTCAGATGTCATATTTTATATATACATCAAGTTAGTAAATTCTAGATTAAATTCTAGATACTTACGATTTGCAAAAGGAACAATTATAGCTTACTATCTTCTTTATGGTGCATTGAATCTACTCTACTTGTGCACTCTACTTCTATACAAAGAATCTAAGCCAAGTGGAACATTAAGCTACTTCTAGATGCTTGTATAATCTGAATTTTCCCATGAAAGAAATGTGTAAATACAAGACTGAACAAATGGTTTGTGCAGGGAGTTGTGGTTTATGAGTACGAATTGAAAATTGGATGGGGAAAGTTTGTTGCCCTCCCATCACAAGCATTACCCGCACCTCCACCAGGGCATATGGCCATCAGGAGTAAAGAGGTATTGTTGCTTCTTATTATCTTTTTAAAGAAAGTTAACCTAAACAACTTTTGAGCATTAAAATTACAATTTGGGAACAATTACCCTTCAGTGCTTATTTTTCCCTTGTGTATGCGATGTATTTTTCAACAGATTAAATATAAAAAGCGACCTCGCTAAATAGAATGTTCGACTCTTTTTTGGACCTATGCATAACAAGATTCTTATGAAACCAAAATTGACGCAAAAGATGTAGAATTGATTTGTTATGTGTGGAGGATATTGAGTAGAACTGAGTTTGCATAAATTGATTCTAACTTAGTTTTTACCTCTACAGTTGATTTTAGGCCTTATACTTTATTGTTCAAATTCAAACCAATTCTGAAACCTATACAACATAGTCAAGTTTTGTTGAGGTGGAGTGATGGAATGATACTTTTGAAGTTTCTTGCTACTTTCCATATTGAGTGCATCTTCCATTAGAAATTTGATGGATCAAACGAACTAACAGAAGACACATTCGAAGATGTTTTTGAAAGGTTTTTGTATCTTTTGTTATGTAAACTAGGGATACAACTGTTTGACGGATGATATTGTTATATGACAGGGTTTATCAGCTGCTTGGTGAAGCCGGGACATACTATGGCGTACACTTTGGAACAACGATTCCGTGGGTAACTGTATTCCCTTTCAGGGTCATCAGTGATCCTCAGTATGTCGGCAGCATATTGAGTCTTGTTGCATGGCTTTCATGGGTTCCCTATCAGTACATTTTCCTGTGGGTTTATGGATACGTGTTTATGATTCACGTTGAATCGAAGGAAGATCAATCTACTCGTGCGAAGCCACTCAATTGATTTTATCTCAGTAGTTAGATATATAGCTTAGAGGATTCTAAAATTGAGAAGGTGTTGTTAAATAGTGAAACTCTATCTATTTCTTTCTATCTAGCTGCTTGTTCTGCAAATTCAATGATGGTGGATTTGAATTTGGTGTTCTTGTGCTTTGTTTGTGTCATATGTGAATGTTTGAATTATAATAAGAGTACCATTTTTTGTGATGCAATGATGCAGTCTGTTTTTTTATTTATTTTATTTACGGCTCATTTTCTTCATCCCTCACACTTGGAATCCTCCATTTTCCTCATCATTTTCCTTTGTAAATTTTGCAGAAACCACCACAAAACCCTTAATTAGAAATATATATTGAACAATATTAGCAAGATAGTTGAATAGATCTATGGGAACTTAGCTACTTATGGTACAAAGGAAGAATTTATTTTTGTACCATAAGTTAATTCTTCCTTTGTTTTGGTCTGTATGTGTTGTCACAGTAACCTCCATTACCATGGTTTTAATGTTAGTTAAGACTTTCCACAATGATTTCAATTCGTGTACAATTTACTACAAAACATACAATGTTAATAGAAAAGGTAGTCAAAACAATGTAAAACTTAATAAAAATTATTGTATGACTGAGTGTCATTAAACTTCTTGAAACATTAAGAGACCTATTACTTCATCAAGTCAAATATGCTACAAAGATTCTAAGAAATTTTGAAATACTTGAATGCAACTCTGCAGTGACACCAGTAGAGAAAAGACAAATTCTCATAAAAGATGAAGTTGAGTATGTGACACAATAATCAACAACTTTTTCCAAGAAAACTGGTTGCAATCTATAATGAATGAATTGAAGGTCAACAACAATATTGTAATCAAATTGAAGATAAACAATAAGTCAGCCAACAATTTGGAGCACATAACTATTCTTTCTGTGGAGAAAAAGCAAAGATTTTGTCTACTATAGAGATGGATATTGTTGTGGCCATTGTGTTGTTATCACAATTTCCATTCTACTATTATCTCTGGAATTGGCCTCAATCATGGGTAGACCTATGTGGTAAAGGAAGAGACCCTTCAAAGATTATGGCTTACATTGGTCATTTCTTGAAGCTCCTTCAAATCATTTCACTCATCTCTGTCTCTTCTTTTCATTGGCCTCCTTTTACTTCTGGCCTCTTTTGCATTTGGACAGTTCCTTAACTTCTGGTTCTTCAGTGATCCTCAATATATTGGCAGCATCATGAGTATTGTTGCATGCCTTAACATGGGTTCCTTATCAGTACATTCTCATGTGGGTTTTAGGATATGTGTTTATGATCCACGTTGAATCAAGGAAGATCCACCCACTCGCCAGGCCACTCAATTGATTTGTTTTCAGTAAATTAGATATAATATAACCTGGAGGATTCAGTAGCATCTGAGGTGCAAAATTCTTTGTACGATTCAGTTTCTTTCCTCAGTGAAGCAACTCGATTTTCAAAAATCATTTATAATGAATTTTCAAAAAACAATGAAATCGCCACCTAATTTTATTTGTTCTAGAAAGAACGAAATATAGATAAAACCCACAAAATCGGATAAGGCGGTCTACAAGACCAAAAAGCAAGGATTCGGGAGTGTTACGCAAGAGGAAGGTATTAGCACTTCTTACGTCCATCGTACTCGATGGGACCCATTTAGTTCAAATGTTTGTGTGCGTAATCGCTAATTTCTAAGTCATGAATAAATAAAAAGAAAAGGGGTTTGTTTATTATTTATTTTGAGTTTGACACGGTTTCAAACCGCGCCTACGATTCCCTCGCAATGGGAAAGTCAAAACTCCGTAGTTCTTGTTGAAAATGTCTTGGATTGGTTGTATTGATTTTAATTGAAATGTTTTTTGATGACCGCGTATGAGCGGAAAGGATTTGAATAGGTTGAATTGATTTTAATGGTAGATGACAAGTACCAAAACGCCGATACCTCTAACGATTCGACACTGAGATTGGTGATTGAGGTCAACCGATCATCTCTCATCCAAAATCTTTGTTATGAAAAGAAGTGAGGTGAAACAAAGTTCATTTTATTAAGTGTTATGGAATAAAGCATTTTCATTGGGTTACCTCTAATGGCCCAATACTTTACATTTTAATTAAATCGTCAAGAACCTCTAACAATTTAATTAAATACCATAACACTATGTTTTTTTGTTTTTGTAGAAAAATTGATTTTGAAAACAAATTCAATTAATTAATTTAATTTGAAAGTGTTTTAGGGTTTGGTTGTGGATGACAAGTATCAAAACGTTGGGATATCCTCTAACGATTCGACACTCGAGATTGGTGATCGAGGTCAACCGATCATCTCTCATCCAAAATCTTTGTTATGAAAAGAAGTGAGGAAACAAAATTCACTTTTATTATGTTATGGAATAAAGCATTTAAGTCATTCAACCTCTAATGGCCCAAATTTTACATTTTAATTAAATCGTCGGGCGAACCTCTAACAATTTAATTAAATACCATATCACTATGTTTTGTTTTTTTTGTTTTGTAGAAAATTGATTTTGAAAACAAATTCAATTAATTAATTTAATTTGAAAGTGTTTTAGGGTTTGGTTGTTTTAATTGTGGATGACAAGTACCAAAACGTTGGGATATCCTCTAACGATTCGATACGAGATTGGTGATTGAGGTCAACCAATCATCTCTCATCCAAAATCTTTATTATGAAAAGAATGAGGTGAAACAAAGTTCACTTTTATTAAGTGTTATGGAACAAAGTATTTAAGTCATTGGGTTACCTCTAATGGCCCAAATATTTTACATTTTAATTAAATCAGGCGAACCTCTAACAATTTAATTAGATACCATATCACTATGTTTTTTGTAGAGAAATTGATTTTTGAAAACAAATTCAATTAATTAATTTAATTTGAAAGTGTTTTAGGGTTATTAGGAAAAAATGCTTAGCCCATACAAAGTGGCTTTATGTATGCTCCTAAAAGTGGGACTAGCGTGACACTAGTATTCTAAACGACCGATGGAACAATCGATCGAATAGTTGTCACCAGAAAAGCCCGGACCAAACTATGAATGTGCAGTGTGCATTGTGTATGTTTACCCTTCTTGATGAGGAGCCCAAGAGAAGGCTATGTGTTCTAATATGATAAACGCATAATTAAACGATAATTAGAACACACAAGGAAATAAATTCTAAGCTATTACAACCAAATCGAATTAGAATAAATAATTAAATAGCTTCTATGCGGTGAAAGAATTGAGCTCCGAGTAATCTTCAAGATCGGATAAGGCTTGACGCATCAGATGAATACCAAATGAAGATTCCTACATCACTCAAGATACAAACAAAAAAAACTATGCGGAAGATGTTGCAATGCTCAAGTATGTATTTCAAATTCATTCGAAGGTTGAATTAAATTTAATCAATTGCAAACAAGAATCATTACAATGTAATTGAATTTATTTACAAATGGATATAAAGTTATAAGAATAAAAATAATATGTATATTTACATACTAAATATAAGAAATAAAATATTAAATACATTACTAAATATCATATCAAAATAGTAATAGAACTATAATAACAATATAAAAAAAAAAAGAAAAAAAGAAAAAAAGTATATAGATGCAATAATAGAAAATATGCTCTTGGACAACTCTTGAATGCCTTCACAACAACAAACGCGTTAGTAGCATAAGTGTGGAATAAAACGAAATGAAATTTCGACAATTAGAATATGCGTTAATAACAAAGGAGTAAGATCGAACGAAATTTGCATAAAGTATATGAACATTTTTTCAAGAATCAAGCAACTACGTCCTAAATTCAATCGATATTGCCTTTGTCGCGTATTCCATATCAAGTAACTCAAGAATAATAGTTATTTCAAACCACAACGGAAACAATAATCGAAAGCTCGACAACATGTGAAATCAATTCAAAATAGGTTTCGACTCTTGAACCACAAACGGGCAGCAACTACGCGACCATACCAATGCTTGATAAAATCAATCTCCATAAGTGTTCAACGCACATGGAAAACACGAAGATCATAACCGAATTTTCTTCCAAAATTAAGACTCAAAACGCAACCGAAATTCCATATAAATTCTCTCCAATCTTGATTCAAACAAACATGACACGGCCTTAAACTTATTCAACTATTAAACCACACGATTATTACTATAGCACATTCTTCGAATCAATTTGCAACATTAAGAATTAAAGTGATATCTACACTTCACTTAAACATGGAGCAAATCCTCACAACTTCAATCGAATCAACACACATATTACAAACCCTTTCATCACACAAACATAATGTTAGTAGGCATGGTAAACTCAACATGTTCTCATACTAAGAGCGAAATCGGCATTAGCATAAACACTAGTCGAATTCAATTCACAAACAACATAACACCGTCATAAATTCAACACAAGATTAACAACATTTCAAAGTTTGACCATAATCCACAACATATTTCAAGGTAAGCTGGAATCACAGTATCACAATTTAGCAACAGCACGAAATAACGAATCTTACCAAACAAAGTAGTTGTCGAATGGAGCAAGCAGAGAAGGCTTAGAGTCTTGTTCTTCATCAATATGTCGAAACCGCCACGAGATGTTGTTGTTGATGCTTTAACGCCGAGATATCATACGGCAAATCTTTATACTACACCAACATTCTTCTCCGATGATGACTTCGGAAGATGGAGGAATCACGACCGACACTTTCTCTTTCGACATGGTACATGCTTTTAAGAGCATCGCTCAATACACCGATTCTCACTATGGTTACAATGAGGAATCACAATCGATGAGTGGAGAACGGTGAAGAAGAAGACGGTTGGAGCGGCGGTCAAGGTTTAACAGTAGCAGGGTGAATGAGGCGTAGTGGGGTAAGTGGTTGTGGTTTCTGACAGGCATGGTGGTGACGATGAGTGTATGGTAACTGGTGTTTCACGGCGACGAGGGGATGATAGAGATGATATGGTTGTTGGGAGAAATGGGGGTTTCGGCGAGACAAGGGTGTAACGGTGGGGTTCGAAGGTTGGGTCGCGGTTGGAGTATGACCGATGGAGACGTTTGGATGGTATGGAGAAGGTGATGAATGAGTTGAGAATGGAGATGAAGGGAGTTCCGGTGGGTTACGGATGATGATGATGATGCGCGATGTTGAAGGTTACAGTGACGCGGCGCGAGATTATGGGAGTTGAATGGTGAAGGCAAGATGAAGATGGTTTGCTGGAGGATGGTGGTTACATTGAGAGGGATGAAGGAAACAGCAAGGAGAAATGGATGTGTGAAGAGAAAAGTTATATTTTTTTAAATTTTTCAGATCCGCCTCATGCTTTCGTTTGTTCCCCCAAATTTTTTGCTCCCTTTCAATAGTAATATAACACATATATATACCCAATAAATTAGGGTTTTCAATTTTTTGATAATGTCTAAAATGTCCCTTTATAAAATGGGCTCAAAATTGGGTCTAGTAAAATTTATAAGTTCAAAATATTTTTTGTTTGATTTTTAGAGATAAAAATTGGGCATCTAAAATTGTCAAAATGTTATAAATTTGGACAATAAATTATCCGAAAAATTAAAATAAACATATTAAAATAAATTACAGCATCAAACATTAAAGAAAAATTATCGAAATATTTAAATTGAAATAAAGCGATAATAAAAAATACCGATTTTAAACACTTACTAAAAACAAAATTTCAAATGTATCGAAAATTAGAGAGATCACATTTTCATGATCTACGGACACGTGAGATTCATAAAGCAGATGAGTTAGAGGCAAAAGTTTGAAATATTTTCCGCTAATTTTCCGCACATTGTCGAATTGTTTTTAGCTTTGTTTGTAAAATCGAAATATTGATATCATCATATATAATCAACTTAAAACGATGCAATAAACAGTAAGAAGATAAAATGAATGAAGTGAAATATCGGGTATTTTATAACTATAAACGATGCAAATATCGATTTAAACCAACTTTTGGTCAATTTAAATACGATGAAATGATGCATATGCAATGGATGAATGATCGTTAATGTCAATGATCTAATGGACATATACGCAGTATGAACGCGAGCCTAAGCCGATAAAATCGAGATAGAGGGCAAATTTTGGGGTGCAACAGCCCCTATTTAATCGCCTTTAAACCCGAAGTGAAATTGGCGCCACTTTGAACTTTCAAGGTAAGAAGATTAAATACCAAAGAACCCTAAAATTTGCTCCAAGAACAAGTAGAAATATTTAGGCTTTTTTTTTATTATGGAAGCTCCACTAACAAGCTTTAGCGGATAATGGTATGATATTCCCAAAAGATTTCTTCAAAAAGAGAGGAATTATGTTGAATATTTACAACCGGGCGACTCAAGAAGGTTTATCGGTGACCAGTTTTGAAAAACAATTGTTGGTAAAAGGCTCGACTTCAAGATGGTTACCGGTTTACGAGTCAATCAAGTGATTAGAATGAAATGATATCAAAATGGCCGACGCCGTAAGGTTATCGTATCACAATCAGTGATTGGAAAAGAAAGCCATAGTGAAGTCATTATCGTTGTGAGGTCACCAGAAATAAGTATTTGGAAAGAAATGGCAAATTTACTAACTTCATTGAAATGATATCAAAGTGGTCGACATCGTAAGGTTACCGGTTCGCAATCGGTGATTGAAAAGAAAGCCATAGTGAGGTCATCATTATCATTGGGGTCACCGAAACCAAAGAGGTAGTAAGATCCATAACATCTGTAGGTTACGGGGATCACAATCGTGATTGGAAAACAAAATTAGCAAAGTCTACAACGGTAGGTTATCGAACATCGATCAGTGATCGGGTGAAACAAAATTAACAAAGTTGTTACAACGTAAGGTTATCGAAGACATCGATCGTGTGATCGGGGAACAAAATTAGCAAAGTTGCTACAACGGTAAGGTTACCAAGACATCGATCGTGATCGGGTGAAACAAAATTAGCAAAGTTGCTACAACGGTAAGGTTACCCAAGACATCAATCGTGTGATCGGGTGAAACAAAATTAGCAAAGTTGCTACAACGGTAAGGTTATCAAGACATCGATCGTGATCGGAGAACGAGACATACAGAAGGTTACCGCATCGGTAAGGTTACCGGGAGAAAAGTTTACTCAAAGGAGAAACGATTTAACCCAAACATAGACCTTTAGCACGAATACACTTGAATAAGCTTCAGATATCAAATGAGAACAGCATGTATCTTGGAACGAGCATACTTGAATAAGTTGCTTCGCAGATCAAAATGAAACCGCATGCACTTTGGAACGAGCATGCTGAATGTTTGTCACAGATCGAAAGGTAAGAACTCATAGATCTGGAACGAGCATACTTGAATAAGTTGCTCACAGATTAGAATGAGAACAGATCGGAGTATATGTCGTAAAGATATTAGACACACAAGAAGGAGACCAACCGAGCAGACTCACCGGGAGAAGATATATGGAACGGTAAAATCGTCGATCAAGACGACTTACGGGAAAGAGGCCAACCAAAAGAGACTCTAGCAAGGATCACGAGCTACGCTGACTTTGAAAGTTTGCAAACATGCAAGAAATACAATATCCCTCGTGCCAAAGGCGGTGTATTCTTCAAGAGTGGCAATTATATGAATTACCACACACCAAGTATGGATACTCAAATAACCGAGAAGCAAGAAAAGTTGTATAATCGACTCTTACTCACACTCAGCGATAGAGGCAAACACGTAAGAATACCAAAATAAAAATTTGCAAAAAGCATGACGCTTGGTAAATGAATTGAAATTGAATGATATAGAGACCGACGAGGTCAAAATGCATATAGCAACAACTAGAAGATATGTCTGAGGAAACTTGACAGAATACCACTTGGGATTTTTATGGATGATTTATCTTCGGAGACGCAAAGGTTCTCGAGAAACACTTTAATCCGCTTATGCTTAGATGCATGTTGAGATTATTATTTTTAGCGTAATGCTCCACATCAATGGAAATGCTACGCTTTTTTGAGGATGCTATGCAATGCAATGATGCATGTTTTAGATTATTATTTTGCCGTAATGCTCTATATCAATGGAAATGCTACGCTTCTTTTGAGGATGTTATGCAATGTTGATGCATGTTTTAACATTTCGCCCGACTAAAGGCAATTGTGAGTCGCCGAGGAAACATCAACCATCCATGAATTGAATATAAATCATCCGGTCTTTGTCAAAGAGATGATAGTCCGACTCGGCAGGGATCATGGAAGTATCATCTTCAATGATTAGCATCATCGGGAAGTAACTGGAGATTAACATTCATCCGGGATGACAATCAGATTGTAGAGTTCCCGATCAGAACTCCGGATTACGAGCTCTTGCATAAGAGGGTCGACAACATCTTCCCAAGACAAGTGAGCTTTTGAAAATGATCATGCTGGTACTAACTACTCTTTGTGATTTTTTCGCCGGGAAGGAGGATAACGCAATGGCACACATATGCCACTTGATAACTCTTGTGGGAGAGAAAGAAACTTTGTTGGTGACCAAATCTTAGGTGCATCATGCCCTTTCATCCTAAAATCTTTGGATAACAAAATCAGAGAAAATGAAACATCGAATGATGATTGCTTATGCAATGTGTCAAGCAAAGACAACTGTTGGAACTCGAGGATAGAACCCTGCTCCGACTTTTGTCAAGGAAACCAATAACTGTGAATTAAACCTTGATCTCTAATGAGGATGACAATCCCGACTTGAGTTGAGATATTGATCCTTAACTTTGATGGAGAAAATCCATCACGACTTAGATCTCGATGAGTCGAGGATGACGATCTTGATTTCGACATGCCATTCAAACTCAACGATTGTTTAGCTTCGACTTGACCGATTAATTATGAGGTGGAGGAATGTCCCACATAATGCTTTGCCCCATCAGGGACTTGAAGAAAATAGCCTCGAGAAAGCTTCCCGAGATCTGGACCATCAAGATAATCTTCCCAATGTTATAAACTTGGAAATACGACTAACCAAAGGTAAAGAGGGTTTCAACCTTGCTGATGAATGCTCCTGATTGCTCAGCTTTTTGAGAGATTTTCCGAATCTCGACATAAATGCCCCAGATTGACTGAAATTAGAAGATATCCCCTGCTCAGGGTGGTTTTCATCTTGAAAGTAGGCTACTTCACAACCTTACTTCTCAACTCGAGCTGCTTTGTGCTCAATCGATACTTGAAGCAATACGCTCTCGTGACAATTAAATTATCCATCTCGATGCTCAAAATGAAAGCTCACTTGATGTTTAAGCACTAATCCATATGCAAAGAATGTTTTATTCAACGAATGATAATTCTAATGCAAAGTTCATGTTTGTCTTGAAGTTAAAGAAACTTGTATTGAAAAGATATCAAACATTGAATTTTTGTAAAGATTGAGTGATCAACTCAAATGTTTAGCAAACCTCCTAGGAGTCAGTTACCGTATTCTGTAACAATTTTGTTTTCGAGTTAACCCATGCTTCAATTAGGACTTTCAAGGGTTGTAACGTGGTCCGTTCACGGGTTTTAGAAAAAAAAGATTTTTAGGCTCAAAATATTTGGTGCCCTCCCATTCTCCGTGATGTTCTTCAATCTTAGGTTCAGATAACTTGATGCGAGCATTCATCTTTGAGAGAAGTTTATGATGGTTGAGGAACCACTCAGGTTTCTTGGACACGACAGTCACTCACCCCTTTTACTTTTGGTGTCTGATCACACGCCTTTGTTCTTTCATTGAGGATTTTATTCGTTTGGTAATCCTTTCTTCTTTTTTCTTTTGCCATTTTTGCCTAAGCGACTTATTATGAAGTTTCGACTTAGGGCTTTTTGTCATCATTTTCACTTTTCTTTTGAACAAGTCGTGTGATCTTGCACCTTGTTTGATTGCAGTGATAGTGATCTTGAATCCTTAGCGGATGAGAGATAACAATTGTGGTATCGTCATTTGTTGATTTCTTGTAGAGATAACCATTACGTTTCAACCTCTTTTGAAGCACATTGTTGATAGATCGGAGGTGACCATTGGGCTTTGACTTTCCTCGCCCTTTTGAAGGATAACCATTGTTGTATCCTTGATGCGACTCTTTGACGAGTTTTGAACGCTCGATCGATTAATCGAACACTACCCCGCCCTGTGTTAAAAAATGAGGGTTTTTCCGATAGAAAAGAAGCTCCTACTGAGGCTCAAAAGTGGGTTAACGAGGGTTTCACTCCTTATATCTCCGGTGTTTGGGAATTTGAAACAAGGCCTGTACATCATTAGTAGGGTTTTACCGAAAGCATAACGTTTGAGATTCTTGGTGTTATTCGTCATCCTCCCTACAGAGGTGTTGCTTTATTAATAAGAGTTGAATATCAAAAGCATAGTAAACAAATAAGAGTGATAGCGAATGGATCAATTCAAGACAAACATATTCAATGCATTATGATTAGTATTCAAATGAGCAAGTTTTGCATACAAGAAAGTACCGAATAAAATAAGAAAGATTACAAATGAGCATGCAAGATGAAACTAGAAATCTCTATGTTGAGGAGACTCGGTCTCAGATGGATTTCTTGTTTTAAGATGCACTGTAGTCGTGATGCTCTGAGTCAAAAGAGGGTTTAATTGATCGTAGGCCCTCTGGAGTGAATGTGATTGCTGAATCAATGAGTTTCAACCATGCCTTTGAAAAGATTGCATCCTTCAATTGTATGGCCAGTGCCCTAATGAAACTCACAAGAGGCATCGTGATCATATCCCAAAGGATACGGAAAAGGAGGCGTCTGAGTCCTTTAACTCCACCAAAGACTGTTGGAGCAGTGAGAGAGCAACTCACGATGAGGCATAGGGATTGGATCATGCACTTTTCTTGGCCTTATCGATTCTTCCCACCTCGCGTTGACGATTTTGTCGATAAGTTTGTTGTCGAGAGCCGCTCGCTGAGCATATACAACGGGTGTTTGATAGACAGTTGCAGCACAAATTTGTGGAGCACACCGATCAAGTAGTTTTGTAACCGACGGAATTTGAAATAGAGGGTACAGAGCTTCTTCCTCATCCTCGAAAATTGTACTTGCCTCTTGATCGATTTGCTCAGAAATTCGTAAATAATAGCAACATCCCGACTATTACCCATCTTGAGACCACGCTCAATTGCTCCCCAACAACTAGTGTGAAAAATTTAGAAGTATATCTAACAATCGATAGGGACCTTGCGGTATTCGGAGAACATCTCAATGAGTTCTCGCTCCAAAAGAGGAGGTTGAACTCTAGCACTAATTCTCCATCTCAAGCATACTCTTTGAAAGATTCTTCGCCTTCCGAGTTAAACCTTGAGTTGAATTTGGTGGAGCCATGTCCCTATTATAGTCATACCGATTGACAAAAGCTTTAGCCAAATTTTTCCAAGTTTGAATGTGAGTTCGTTCAAGCGAGTGTACCACTCGAGAGATGCTCCATCGAGGCTATCTTGAAAAAGTGCATGAGGAGCTTGTCATTTTCGCATAGGAGCCATCTTATTGCAATACACTTTGATGTGAGTAATTGGACAAGAGGTACCCTTATACTTCTCGAAAATGGGGACTTTGAACTTGCGTGAATTTTGATATCGCACCAAGCACAAACTAGGAGCGTCCAAACCAAGGGAATCACGACCCTCAATAGCTTTCATCCTTTCTCAAGGAGGTGAAGCTCTGACTCCGCTTCAATCGAAAATCAAGGTGTCAAACTAAGACTCAAGATGTCATCACAAAGGAGGAGTTCCATTGACATGCATTTGAACATTGTTTCTGACATTTTGATCTGAAAGGACCTCCATGTGGTTAAGATTAACACCTGGTGGATTAACATGATCAATAGTAACAACTTCGGATCTCTGAACAACTTGCTTCAACTCTTCTTGTCCAATGGCGAGGTTCTGGATAATCTCCATGAATTGATCCATCTGGGTATCTATACGAGTATTGATCGCAGCCACACTTGCCTGAAGTTGATCCATGATGACGATGATGTCAGGAAATCAGTCTTGAAGTCTTGAGATTCTGAATAAGAAGCCAGGATGAAATGAGTCCTTTGATTGAAATGAATGAAATGCATGATGATGCATGGATGATGCAAATGGAATGCAACATGATGATAATAACAGGTTCACAAAGACGTGAATCAAGGATGGTATTGGTAATTAGAACAACCTATTTAGGTGGGCTCCTACGATAGGATAGCTCTAGGCTTCTACCAAATAATCCCGAACAAGGTGGTTCTAATGTTTTTTTGCTAAATGTTTCTGAGTCTCGATCCCTTTACAAACAATATCATCGCGCGAGAGGCCTACGTGGCGATAGTATTTGTAAAAGTATACCCCAAGAAACTCTTAAAGGATGCTCGAAACCAAAAATTTGAGCGCTTGGTCCTGCTAGACAACATGAACAAACTTAGAGTTATAGGTCATTTGTCCAAAGATTGATGTCCCCGCGCTATCAAGGGCCAACAACCTCCTTAAAACAACCAACTCTAAGCCGGAGTCTCGCCGCCAACAAGACAATGGAGTCGTGGACCTAGGCTACGAACCCCTCTATTCCTAAAAGGTGACCTAGTCGGTGGGCTTATCTATGTATTAATGCCCATGAATTCCCATCACAATAATATATCAACAAAATAATATATAAAGTGTAAGGAGAATAATAATCAATAAACAATAAATAAGCAAAAGAAGAAAGCGATAAACAAACACACAAACATGCGAAGAACTAAACTAGGGTTGACTCGCTTAGTCAAAAAAGTTTTTAAAATTTTCCCAAGAAGTCGCCAATGAAGCAACTCGATTTTCAAAAATCATTTATAATGAATTTTCAAAAAACAATGAAATCGCCACCTAATTTTATTTGTTCTAGAAAGAACGGGAAATATAGATAAAACCCACAAAATCGGATAGGCGGTCTACAAGACCAAAAAGCAAGGATTCGAGTCGGTTACGCAAGAGGAAGGTATTAGCACCTCTTACGTCCATCGACTCGATGGGACCCATTTAGTTCGAAATGTTTGTGTGCGTAATCGCTAATTTCTAAGTCATGAATAAATAAAAAGAAAAGGGGTTTGTTTATTATTTATTTTGAGTTTGACATGTTTGAAACCGTGCCACGATTCCCTCGCAATGGGAAAGTCAAAACTCCGTAGTTCTTGTTGAAAATGTCTTGGATTGGTTGTATTGATTTTAATTGAAATGTTTTTTGATGACCGCGATGAGCGGAAAAAAGGATTTGAATAGGTTGAATTGATTTTAATGGTAGATGACAAGTACCAAAACGTCGGGATACCCTCTAACGATTCGATACTCGAGATTGGTGATTGAGGTCAACCGATCATCTCTCATCCAAAATCTTTGTTATGAAAAGAAGTGAGGTGAAACAAAGTTCACTTTTATTAAGTGTTATGGAATAAAGCATTTAAGTCATTGGGTTACCCTCTAATGGCCCAAATACTTTACATTTTAATTAAATCGTCGGGCGAACCTCTAACAATTTAATTAAATACCATAACACTATGTTTTTTTGTTTTTTTGTAGAAAAATTGATTTTGAAAACAAATTCAATTAATTAATTTAATTTGAAAGTGTTTTAGGGTTTGGTTGTGGATGACAAGTATCAAAACGTTGATATCCTCTAACGATTCGATACGAGATTGCGATTGAGGTCAACCGATCATCTCTCATCCAAAATCTTTGTTATGAAAAGAAGTGAGGCGAAACAAAATTCACTTTATTATGTTATGGAATAAAGCATTTAAGTCATTGTTACCTCTAATGGCCCAAATATTTACATTTTAATTAAATCGGGCGAACCTCTAATAATTTAATTAAATACCATATCACTATGTTTTGTTTTTTTGTTTTGTAGAAAAATTGATTTTGAAAACAAATTCAATTAATTAATTTAATTTGAAAGTGTTTTAGGGTTTGGTTGTTTTTAATTGTGGATGACAAGTACCAAAACGCGTTGGGATATCCTCTAACGATTCGATACTTAGATTGGTGATTGAGGTCAACCAATCATCTCTCATCCAAAAATCTTTATTATGAAAAGAATGAGGTGAAACAAAGTTCACTTTTATTATGTTATGGAATAAAGTATTTAAGTCATTGGGTTACCCTCAATGGCCCAAATATTTTACATTTTAATTAAATCGCCTGCTAACCTCTAACAATTTAATTAGATACCATATCACTATGTTTTTTGTAGAGAAATTGATTTTTGAAAACAAATTCAATTAATTAATTTAATGTGAAAGTGTTTTAGGGTTATTAGGAAAATGCGAGCCCATACAAAGTGGCTTTATGTATGCTCCTAAAAGTGGGACTAGCGTGACACTAGTATTCTAAGTAATCGATTGGAACAATCGATCAATAGTTGTCGCTGTAGAAAGCCCAGGACCAAACTATGAATGTGTGCAGGCATGTGTGTATGTTTACCGCTTTGATGAGGAGCCCAAGAGAAGGCTATGTTCTAATATGATAAACGATAATTAAACGATAATTAGAACACAAGGAAATAAATTCTAAGCTATTACAACCAAATCGAATTAGAATAAATAATTAAATAGCTTCTATGGTGAAAGAATCAGCCCGAGTAATCTTCAAGATCGGATAAGGCTTGACGATCGATGAATACCAAATGAAGATTCCTACATCACCAAGATACAAACAAAAAAACTATATGGAAGATGTTGCAATGCTCAAGTATGTATTTCAAATTCATTCGAAGGTTGAATTAAATTTCGAATTCGAAATTGCAAACAAGAATCATTACAATGTAATTGAATTTATTTACAAATGGATATAAAGTTATAAGAATAAAAATAATATGTATATTTACATACTAAATATAAGAAATAAAATATTAAATACATTACTAAATATCATATCAAAATAGTAATAGAACTAT
Source organism: Vicia sativa (assembly GCA_021764765.1). Classification (NCBI taxonomy): domain Eukaryota; kingdom Viridiplantae; phylum Streptophyta; class Magnoliopsida; order Fabales; family Fabaceae; genus Vicia; species Vicia sativa. Next base: position 290,435,671 of record CM038794.1, read on the forward strand.
AATAATATAAAAAAAGAAAAAAGAAAAAAGTATATAGATGCAATAATAGAAAATATGCTCTTGGACAACTCTTGAATGCCTTCACAACAACAAACGCGTTAGTAGCATAAGTGTGGAATAAAACGAAATGAAATTTCGACAATTAGAATATGCGTTAATAACAAAGGAGTAAGATCGAACGAAATTTGCATAAAGTATATGAACATTTTTTCAAGAATCACAACTACGTCCTAAATTCAATCGATATTGCCTTTGTCGCGTATTCCATATCAAGTAACTCAAGAATAATAGTTATTTCAAACCACAACGGAAACAATAATCGAAAGCTCGTATTGCAACATGTGAAATCGAATTCAAAATAGGTTTCGACCTTGAACCACAAACGGGCAGCAACTACGACCATACCAATGCTTGATAAAATCAATCTCCATAAGTGTTCAACGACATGGAAAACACGAAGATCATAACCGAATTTTCTTCCAAAATTAAGACTCAAAACGCAACCGAAATTCCATATAAATTTCTTCAATCTTGATTCAAACAAACATGACACGGCCTTAAACTTATTCAACTATTAAACCACACGATTATTACTATATCACATTCTTCAATCAATTTGCAACATTAAGAATTAAAGTGATATCTACACTTCACTTAAACATGGAGCAAATCCAACTTCAATCGAATTCAACACACATATTACAAACCCTTTCATCACACAAACATAATAGTAGGCATGGTAAACTCAACATGTTCTCATACTAAGAGCGAAACCGCATTAGCATAAACACTAGTCGAATTCAATTCACAAACAACATAACACCGTATAAATTCAACACAAGATTAACAACATTTCAAAGTTTGACCATAATCCACAACATATTTCAAGGTAAGTTGGAATCACAGTACAATTTAGCAATGTGTACCAAACATAACGAAATCTTACCAAACAAAGCGAAGTTGTCGAATGGAGCAGACAGAAGGCTTAGAGTTGTTGTTTCGTTCAATATGTCGAAACTGCACGAGATGTTGTTGTTGATGCTTTAACGTCAGATATCAACGATAAATCTTTATACTACACCAACATTCTTTCCTATTGATGATGACTTTGGAAGATGGAGGAATCACGATCGACACTTTCCTCTTTTCTGGTACATGCTTTAAGACATCGTTCAATACACCGATTCTCACTATGGTTACATGAGGAATCACAATCGATGAGTGAGAACGGTGAAGAAGAAGACGGTTGAGCGAAGGTCAAGGGTTTTAATAAGAAGCAGGGTGAATAGAGGCAGTTCAAAGTAAGTTATGTGGTTTGGCGATTGAAGGGTGGTGGTGACGATGAGTGTACGGTAACGTGTTTTTACCATTTGTGGATGATAGAGATGATATGGTTGTTGGGAGAAATGGGGTTTCGAGACAAGGGTGTAACGGTGGGGTTCAAGGTCGGGTCGCTATTGGAAAATGACCGATGGAGACGTTTGATGGTATGGAGAAGGTGATGAATGAGTTGAGAATGGAGATGAAGGAGTTCCGTGGGTTACGGATGATGATGATGCGGTGATGTTGAAGGTTACGGATGCGCGCGAGATTATGGGAGTTGAATGGTGAAGGCAAGATGAAGATGGTTTGAGGGACGGTGGTTACAATGAGAGGGATGAAGGAAACACAAGGAGAAATGGATGTGAAGAGAAAAGTTATATTTTTAAATTTTTCAGATCCGCTTCATGCTTTCGCTTGTTCCCCAAATTTTTGCTCCCTTTCAATAGTAATATAACATATATATACCCAATAAATTAGGTTTTCAATTTTTGATAATGTCTAAATGTCCTTTATAAATGGGCCTAAAATTGGGTCTAGTAAAATTTACAAGCCCGAAAATATTTTTGTTTGATTTTAGAGAAAAATTGCATCTAAAATTGTCAAAATGTTATAAATTTGGACAATAAATTATCCAAAAATTAAAATAAACATATTAAAATAAATTACAGGCATCAAACATTAAAGAAAATTATCGAAATATTTAAAATTGAAATAAAGCGATAATAAAATACCGATTTTAAAACACTTACGGTTAAACAAAATTTCGAAATGTATCGAAAAATTAGAGATCATATTTTCATGATCTACGTGACACGTAGATTCATAAAGCAAGGAGTTAGAGGCAAAAGTTTGAAATATTTTCCGCTAATTTTCCGCACATTGTCGAATTGTTTTAGCAGTTTGTTTGTAAAATCGAAATATTGATATCATCGACATATAATCAACTTAAAACGATGCAATAAACAGGTAAGAAGATAAAAATGAATGAAGTGAAATATCGGGTATTTTATAACTATAAAACGATGCAAATATCGATTTAAACTAACTTTGGTCAATTTAACATGATGAAATGATGCATATGCAATGGATGAATGACTGTTTAATGTCAATGATCTAATGGACATATATGCAGATGAACGCGAAGCCTAAGCCAGATAAAATCGAGATAGGAGGGCAAATTTTGGGGTGCAACACTCAGCACCGGAATGTCATCTCTATTATTATGTTCTGCTTCCGCAACACGTTTTCAAATGAACTGCAAACCGTAACTTATTTGGTTTCTGTCTCTTGACGTGGATTTGGATTCTCTCCTGACGACTATGTAGTGTTTCTAGCTAGAGGCCGGCCGTTGGATTAGTGATTAGTCCAATGACTAAGAGTTCATCAAGGCTGCACTTGCTCGACATATGCATGTCAAGCTTGTCAAAGTGCAAACTGATTTAGATGATAACTTCAATAATTGCAATCTTGGACATGTGATAATAAGGATTCACATTTTTGTTTATTGTTTGGACAAAAGGATTCGCCATTCTTTTCTGTCATAAGATTAATGTTTATGCTTGTCAAAGGTTTCCTGACTTTTATTTTACAGCGGTCTGACCTTTCTTTTCATGTACATGCTTTTTTTAATCAATAGCACGAACAAAACCATGAATTTATCGATATACATTTTGTCTTTTACTATAAGTGTTAACAACAGTTAGCACAATCACTTAACTTGAAACCCGGAACCCTAGCCTTTTTCCCTCTTTAAGGCTACGCAAAAGCTAGAGACAAATTGAAAGTCTGAATTGCATTTTTCACAGCCTCAACATCTATATCAATCAACTTCCCTGTCTTCGACGATATTACAATGCATTTCTTCTCTTCAGCCTGTGGAACAAACTTGTCTCCCTTCTCTTTAGAGCAAAATAGTGCAACACTGCGTAAAATCGTAATATTTTTATGGGATCAATGTGAGTATCTTGCAAGGCTATATAGATGTTCCCTTTAGGCAAATTTTATAACTTATGTGAATGATAGAAGTACCTAGGTTTTCCGCGCGTGTGTGCCAGCTGAATCGCAGCTGTATTGGTAGCTATCACTCCAGCCGAGTCATTAATAAGAGCAGCCAACTAAATCATACAACCAGAGAATCAAATCCAGTTAATATTGTATATGATCTGAATTCCATGCAATCACAAATCCGAGGTCACTATAGTCATGGAATTGAAATTGTTATATGAAAATGTATGACTCACATTTAAACTACATTATATTGAAAATTGTCATTCGCTGAATATATTGTGAGTGTGAATTTGAGACTGCGTGTAATCCGAATTTGGATTCCATGAAGACTATGCTAGTTTCTCAAACTTAGATCAAAGAAAAAATCAACAAGAGATATTTGAGTACCTGTCCAGGGGTGGTGATGAAGATTATGGAGGTATCTTCTCCAACAATTTCCTCAACATTTTCCCTTTCTTTCTCATGTGGAATGACAAAAGTGGTGTAAATTCCCTGTTACTTGAATATTACTTGTTAAAAATATTGTCCACATAACATCCATAGCAGATAATGACAGAATATAAGAGAGAAAATGCTTGAGAAGCATTTATTTAACGAACACAATTAAGATACCTTTTTTGATCGGTGTAACAATAACTACCAGAAAGTCTTATAATGTAACGACAATAAATCCATAAGCTTAAATGACGACACATAACAAATTGTTTAGATTGACTTATTTGAATTTATATCCTATCATAAACACTTATGAGTCTATTTGAGTGAATTTATGAACTCGTGAGAAATGTTCATATGCTCTTTATGATAACTTATGAAAACAATTTATAACAACAACCAACAATCAAATATTATTCCACTAAGTGAGATCGGCTACAATGGATCAAACTATGTCATTAGAGGCAAACTCTATAAGAGGCAACATTTCATACCTCAACGATCAGAAATTTCAGCCCACACTTCAAGAGGAAGTAAGCTATCAGGATCACCCTAGACTGCATTGTGGCCTTTGAATCTGATTGTATCCCATGAATCACAACATATTTTCCTTTCCTTACACCGGCTTTTGTGTATTTCTCCTCCACAACTTCCTTCAACTTCCTTGAAAGTGATATTTTAAGTGGTGGCACAACCTGCCTTGAACGCTTCAAATGGTCTTCCTAGCCAGTCTTCCATCTGATGATACCTAGTTCAACAAACTCAATGGAAATTTTCCTCAGTTAATGAAAACGTCATGTAAATCCACCTAATGTAAATCTAAACCAGAGTATAAACTCACATATGAAATCCTCCTCTGAAAGATTTGTACTTTCAGATGTGAATGTTTCAGATAGAAATAATCCTGCCCTGCAGCATTAACATTTGGGTACACATAGCTAACTCTATCTCAAGCAGTTGTCAGGAATAAATATATTGCATGACCAACGCCTGCCAATTTTGTGCTTAAGACCATGTCATAGTACCTACCCTGTAAGCATAACACAACAATGAATCAGTTAGTTTCTCGAAAATTTCAAATATATGTAACTTAGAAAGTAGCATGCAAAAGCTGGAAGAGTTGTGGTTTAGTTGCAAGTGTTTCATTTCACCTTAAATCCAGTCATGTTATTCAAAACCTATTTACAATATGGAAATAATATAATCTGATTCGATCTTCACACAATTAATTAAACACATTTTTCCGTAGCTGCATGCAAATATGATCTATGAAGCACTTACACTTTATATTGAAGACATCTTTGATATTGAAGACAAACACGACACTGAAACATGTAATTATATTCGATCACTTTTATTTTCTCAAATTATTATTGGTGTTTGTGTGTCGGCAAATTATTAAGTAAATATGCTTGCAGGGTACCTTTAGAACTCCAACAAAATCAGTATACTCAGCAGGCTCAGGAAACTCATCATCAGGATCAAAAACATTAGCCCATCTAACATTCTTATTCAACTCATAACACTGTTTCCCTCTCTCAGAACCCACAACATCAATCTGAACACCAGGATACCTATCCTTAATCAACTGAATAATTGGAAAAAACAACAAATTCTCATAAACACCACCAGCCACCACACAACAACACCTCCTAACATCACTCTAATTTTCAATCCTAAAGAAGCTATCTCAACTGTATAACCAGCTGGAAACTTCAAGAATGCATAAGGGCTGTCTGGATTATCCGGCGGCCTTGGATCTTCCTCTTGCTTACCGTCCGAAAACAACGAACCGTATTCAATATTCGGGTCTTCTCCATCGTCAAAAGGGTCGAGCCATGGATTTTTCTTTTTGGCATTTACACGAACATTTGGTGTTCGAGTTGAATTGGAACAATGTGATGATGGATAGTCTAATGAAGTTAACAATGAAACATGGGTTGGATATGTTGAAGGTGGGTTTGTGAGGAAATGTGAGAAAGGTTTTTGATTTTTGAGGAGTGAATAATTTGTTGTAGTAGCAGCCATTGATGTTTTCTAATTGTGTTTTTCTTTTGGCCTTTGTTGTTCTTGTAACAAAGTTTGAAATTTTAATGAAGAGAATGTGTGGAAGTGTGTTGGATAAGTGGGTCCTATTCAATCCTTTTTGTATTATGTTCAGCTTTCTGTTACCAGTTATATACCAATGATCAATCTTCATTGTAACTCTATAGTTGCCATTTTGAAAGTACTAAGTTTTGGATGAATAACTTGGCCAAAAGTTAGATTTTCTTTTCTACTCCAACCAAATTAACCACTTTTATTATTCAACTGAATCAATCTAACATTATACTTATAAACAACTTTAATAGTAACAAAGATAATATAGATGACTTAATTAATATCAACCTTTAACTAACAACATGTAATTTCTAAGAAATTGATAAAAAAACCTAAAATATGCAATCTATTTACAAAATTAAAATGAGTTAGGGAAAGAAAATATTGCACTAGAATATATATTGAATCAACGTGTTTGTTCTCTCTTTGCATCTAATTCAGTCTTCAATAGCGGACCATTGGAAATTTATAATTTTCTATTATTTTGATGTTGATATTTTGTCAAATATTAAGAAGAAAGTGGAGAAAACTAGTATGTTCACAAACTATTGGATAGTAAGATACTTTATTGATTTTGTGAATTGTTGTGAAATTTGAGTTCATCTTTGAATTGTTGTGACATATTGTTTAATTTTGTGAATTGTTATGAAATATGAGTTCATCTTTGAGTTGTATGATGTCATCTGAGTCCATCTTTAAAGTCAAACATATTGAGCACCAAGGCAATATGTTTCGTGAACTTAAAGGAATGTGAGTGTTCATGCGAAAGTGGCAACTTACCGCTTTACCATGTGTTAATGCAATTTTGCATTGAAGAATAAAAGTTTGAGTATTAATGATTACATCCCGAGTTTTATATGAAGTCAAGGTATCAAGTCGATGGAACCAATTTATGGTCGAACAGAGTTTCCAGATATGCAACCATCAAAGTACAAAAAATTCAAGAAGACCCAAGAAGAAGAGGAACCGTGAGCAGTGGAGAAATTGTTGGAACATATCAAAGAAGAGAAAAACTAGAATAATACCTAGGTGTTCCAGTGCATAAATTAGACACAATAAGTCAACTTGTAAGAGGTCACCATCTATACCATCAACTTAACCACAAAGTTAAACTACTCAAGCACCATCAACTTAGCCACAAATTCAAACTACTCAAGCACCATCAACCCAGTCATCTCAACAAGGAGGAAGACCAAAGAAATTACCTGTTAGAAAATTAATTCAGTCATCTGCTACAAGGGGTTCAACTGGTCAACCTACAAGACTAAGTGCATCACAAAATGAAATTTGACTTACCACTTGGAAGATCACTCCAACAAAAAGAAATAACCCAAAAATGATATTTAGTCATGCATGTGTTGTGTTGTAATTATGAAATTTTTGTTTTGAGAACATGTTTTATAACATGTCTGTTTTAGGACAAAGTTTATGACATGTTTGTTTTTGAGAAAAATTTATGATTTAGGTCATGTGTGTAGCATATGAAGTCATGTCTATTTTGAACAAGGTTTAATCAAATGTTATGTCTCTTTGAACAGGGTTTTGAACAATGTTGTTTTGAATAATGTTATGTCTCATTGAACACTCCATAAAAGATTCATGTAAAGCATTGATTGTAAAATAACACTGAAGTTTGAACCGGTGCAACCAAATAATGCCAAAATCAACTTCTATATAACACATTCATGTAAAATTCATAACACTGCAAGTATGAACTAGTAGAACAAATTTATGACACAAATTAAACTTCTACATAACACATTCATAGAACATAAACTTAAAAGATACATAGTAAGCATTACAACATCTTGAAGACTAAAATAAATAACACAACATAGAACATAAACTTCCAAAAAAAATTCAACTTGTTGGTGCTTCAAAGCAACTTTTAACTCCATATTATTGAGTCTGTGTTGTTCAACCTCTTCTAGCTTCCTCCATCTCTTAGGTTAACACATCAATCTTATTTTCTTGATTCATCATTATTTGCTAATTTTCATCTCTCACTTCTTCGAAGAACCATTCAAAGAATCCACAACTAGAATTATAATATCCCTGTAAAGATTTAAAAAGAAAATTACAACTTAATGAATATACATTTTAATCTGGAGTCTTGATTAGAATCTGAGATGACCAGAACAATGAAGGTTCGTCGAGCAGTGATTGATGAGGAGAGGATGGTGTACCTTCAAGGCACTTTGATGCTAAAGTAAGCAAGTGTTCAAAGTGAGATTAAAAAGATATTAGGATTTTTAGAGTAAGAATTAGATATATGGCCATCAAAGATACAAGGGTTTATATAATGTTCATAGGAGCATCCGCATTGGTTATTATTTTTGGGCCTTGATATATGGGCCCGTAAAAATAGGTAACCGAATTGACTTGGTCAAACCGGACGTTATTGCCAAAACTAGTCGTTATGTCGACCAAAGGGATGCTAACGAGCGTAGACATTGGGCGTAGGCGATGTTCGGGCAAAGGGAATCCGACTATGGGTAACAGACAGATAGTGCCTACCGGAGACCGTTTGACTTAGCCGGCCCGTCGTAAGGTCCAAGGGTGTGGTTGTCCCAATATCATTTGGGGCAGTCCAGAACACATTTCAACCTAGAATATTCAGACTAAAGCTTACCTTAAAATATTGAAAATTCCAAAAAAAACTTTCTATAATTGTTGAGTCTTTGCCCTCCAAAGTACAACAGTGTCTCCACGATGACAAAAAGGTTTTTATTAAAGATTCAAGTTGCTACATACCTGCGAATCACTTCTATTTGTTGATGATGATGATGATGAATCGCAGATATCACTCGTGATTCGTTTACTACTGTAGATGAATTAGGTTTTAATTTAGAGAACTCTTACCCTATTCACATTAGGTTTAGATTTGAGGGTAGATATGAATCAACCTGTTTATCAATGAAGAATAAAGTGATGAATATGACAACCCATCTCAGCATCCACATCATTACTCTCTAACGCCGTTTGCCATTATTTGACAGAAATGTCTTGTTTACTTCTGTTTGACAACGTAAGAGACTAAATTGGTTGTTTTAAAAGAAAGAGGATCAAAATAGATCCAGAGGTATAATTAAGTGACTAAAAATGGTATTAAGTCAATTTAAGTTTTTTTTTTTTACACTTCTTACTAATTTTTTTATTATTCGCTTTCAGGGATGGATTATATCCCACATTCAGTGTATACATGAGTTTAATCGTGTGCCAGAGTATAGCAAGGACTGACCACATGCTTGCACGTATTGCTTGCGCAGAGGGAATGATGATGTGCGAATGTTCCATGAGTATATTAACAAGACGCAACATGATGACATCAATTAAACACCATACGCCACTCAATGGGACACTATTGCGTTCGACTTTATTTCATATTACTCTGGATGACTAATATGGGAGGAATTTGATGTCTAGATATACGCTAGATTGATGCTTGCGTTAACTTGGTTATGTGTAAATTATTATGAGATTTTTGAGGCTGCTCCAACAACATCGCTCATGACATCTTGATGACATACTAGCGGATTACGAGAGTCATATGGTATTAGAGAAATATCGGAGTATGTTAGCCACAAGTTAGTGGCATTATGTTAACAGTTACATAACTTGGTTTTATACTGTATCACCCCGATCATGACACCAAACGCTACTGGACGTCCACCCATGCATGCTCTTGAGGAGATCTTGGTGAATGAGTAGGCCAAAGATGATTATGTCGTTGATGTGTTGTCGATATGTCAGAATATTATGTATATTACGTATGAGGACATAAAGTCTAGGTTGTTTGAGAGAGGTGACGATAATGCGATTTTCTTAAGCACATTCCATTCTTACTAAGGCATGAAAGGCCTTGAGTTATAACAATATATATATATATATATATATATATATATATATATATATATATATATATATATTATAGATGTTTTAGTATTATTTCCATACTTTAAGAACTATGTTTGTAATATTTTAAGATGCTTTTTTTAATTATTGCATAACCTTATTCTATGATGTTCGTGTTTATTAATGTTTAAATCAAATTATAGATTATGTCAATGTTAGTCAAATTAAAATGACACCAAATTAAAAAAAAAAAAAATTTAAACAATATTTCTATCTAAAATACATGTAGGAAAGTTTACGGAGATATTTATTCAAAATAAGAGTTTTAAAAAATGCATATTTGAATTCACTAAAAAAACAAAAATACATTGATAAATTTTTAGACAAAAGAATTTGAAATGTATCTCCAAAAAATTTTAAAGACAATTTAAAATTTTTAGAAGAGTAAGTAGGGCCAAATTTTATGGGAAAAAACCCCACCAAAATGGAAGTAACCTATTCATCCCCGACAAAAGTGTCATAGATTGTTTGTCGACAATTTCTCTTCCTACGTTTCTCTTCTTCATTCGTCAACCATACACTTTCCTTTCCTCTCTCTCTCTCTTTTGATTCTTTGCTTTCTTCACCAACTTACCATTAAAATATCTTTACCTTTCACTTTCTCACTCTTTCTCTTCAACTTTCTCATCACTCTTCACTCCAAAACACACACTCTAACTCTAACCAATTCAAACCCTCTTCTACCTTTATCTCACACACAACAATTAAACCTAAAAGAACTTCCAAATTTACCTCTAAATGCTTCCACTAAAGGAAACAAACCCTTTTCTTTCTAGGGTTTTCAAACCAACAAGAGTTTCTATTTCAATCAGAAAATAAAGTTTCTTTTCATCTTTTATTTCAATTCAGTTCTGAAAATCTGAAATTTCGAATTGGGTATTCGCCATTGATTCTAGAATCTAGGGTTTGCAATGTCGGGTCCACCCAGAGTTCGATCCATGAATGTGACTGTTGGAGATTCTGATTCCCGGCCTGTGCTTGTCCCTGCCGGGAACAAGGTTTGCACTGTCAAGAAAGTGAAGAAACCAGCGCCGGAAACGGAGAAGAAGTCCTCTGAGGCAGTTATGAACTCGCAATGTGGGTTGGTTACTCCGGTGGTTTCAAAGAGGCGGGAGATTCATCAATTGGTAGGGATGAAAATGAATGCTTCGTGCTCATCGGATGCTTCATCCACGGGTTCTTCAACTTACAGTAGTGGTATGTCGTCGAGCGGGAAAGTGGTGAGACGTGGAGGGAAGAAGCAGGTTGGTTTGAAGGTTGAGAAGGTGAGCATTGATGCTGTGGCTGTTCCTGTTGAGGTAGATTCGGTGTTGGCTTGGAGGGCAAGAAAAGGTGTGCTTGGGTTACACCAAATACAGGTATATCTTTATTCTGTCCTAAGCCTTCATAATCCTGATTAGCTTAGAATATTGCGTGATTTGTGATATTAGTAATATTGGTTTGAGCTTTTAATGTAACGATAAGGTTGTAACTTGACTTAACTGCACTGTAGAAAATTAGAAATTTGGGGGAAGGGCTTCCAATCATGGCGTTTATCAGATTTTTGTTTGGGTTGAGTCGGACTCAGGGAGAGCGGATTTAATATAGGAGAGAGGAAAGGGATGGGAGATCGCATAGCATAGCAGTTTGTTCAAATGTTGCTACACTATAGCCTACGCTACTATAGCTTCTATTTGATAATGCTTTGTACTAAAGCACATATCGTATAACAATATTGGTCTGTTCAAAATTTTGATATGCTATAGTACTGTAATGTTGCTGTGGCTATTATCTGACAAGGTTGGTTACAACACTATGTAATGTGCTTAGGTTTAGTGAGCCACCTTGTCTTTCCGTAGTTTACTGAGTGGTCTCTTGATTGATTCCAATTGGAATTCTCAATGTGCCGATTTATCAAGGATGGCTTTACACTTGAAGAAGTCTTTTTGTTACCAAGGGAACATGTGTTACTCTAAATTTTGATTCCCATCTAATATGTTTACACAATCAGAATCATTCTACAACAATGTACTTCATATCTTTAAGACTAAATTATAGTTAGTATTGGATGAATGGTTCCACGTGCGTCCATAATTTGTCTCGTGTAATGCTTTTCTGCATGACACAGCTGCCCATAGTAGTGATTGAGAGTTAAAGGTTGCAACTTATGGTAGTCTAGGGTTGCTACTGAATACTGAAAGGCTTGACAAGGGTTGTAGTGATTTTCTTCCTTGCATAACTCTGGCTAGTGATTTTCATTGCTCAACCTTTTTTACGGTTAGCTTGAAAGATTCATAAATTTGGTAAAGAAAGCTTAAGTATTTAAAATATTTAATACGTTGGTGTTCATGTCAATCTCATATCTCATATCTGTACCACATGATGTATCTCATTCATGTACCACATTCATGCTTTCTACATTTTGGGAAGTCAACATTTGGCAGTTATAACTTAGTCTAGTTAACTAGTTTACTAGTCATATATCCAACACACATGTGATCATGATGATTAAAATAACTTTGATAAAATTCAGAAATGAAGATGGTCTGGGATTTTTGAATCCTTTATTTCTCACTACTTGATAATTACATCTAGTTACTACAATTGCTTGTCTAGTATTCCTCCGTTTCAAAATGGCTGTTGTTTAAGGTTTTTTCTCACAGTAAGAAATGTAATGATGTTGTCATAAGATATTGCACTTTTACTAAATTAACCTTATAATGTATTGGAAGTAGTGTACAGAGTAATAATTAAAGGACACAATTTGAAATAGTAATCATTTCTACATTGAAAGTGAGAATGACATTCATTTTGAAACAAATTTAATTTGCTAAAACGACAGTCATTTTGAAATAGAGGGAGTATAACAGTGAATTAACAAATTTGTTAAGGCAATTGTCATAGTTCATAACCCTCTCCTTCAATCAAAACACCCTAATGTCTTAGGTGAGCTCATGACCAAATAAGATTTTGAAGAGTTGATTCCTAATATCACAATCAGATAATACAATATGTCTCAAGTTAGATTGAGTTTCAAAGGTTAGGATTAGTAATCATTAGATACTTGAGATCAATTCATACATTCATCAATATATAAAAAGCATTACACACAATTTTAGCTGGGTAATACAAGATTATCAATTGCATGGAGTAATACTCAATAATTAGTAGTTCATCTAAAGACCTAATAAGTAGAAAATTAGCTACTCATAATTAGCATCATCATAGCCGAAGAGTTTTAAGACCTTTTATATGAGCGTCAATCGTGTAGAAACATAAATCCTCGTCTCTTTTACCTTGCAGCCTCACTTCGAACCATAAAATTTCGAACCCTTGCAATGATTTGACAACCGCTTTTAAAGATGGACAAAAAGTCAGCTCCATGTGTGCAGCTGACGTCAAACGCGCCTCGCGGTCAGTAACACGCCTCATGCGTCGTGGCATCAGAGAAACCTGCTTCACGGGTGCGAAGATGCGCGTCACGCTTGGAGACAAAACCAGAGGGCCCACTTTGTGTGGGATGCGCCTGCTGCGTGTCGGTCTTGACTGGGGCCCGCCTCATGGGCTTGGCAGTGCTAAAATGGCCTCTAAACATGTAATTTCCCGACTCGCAGGTTTGGCGGTGCTGAAATTGCCTCCTGGTGCAACAATTACCCGCCTTGCGCATAGCACCGAAATGGCTTATAAAATTCTTTTTTTCTCCTCTTTGGACCTTACTTTAATTTGTAATGACTTCTGTAATTTCTTTTGCAAAAAATTCACTTTAGAGTTGTAGGGTTATTACAATTTGAAGTAATTTTCTTAGCATTCAGTACAATTACAATAGTCCAGATTTTTTATAAAAGAGTCTAAAAACTTTGATAAAAGCATTAAAACTAAACTAGATTGACTTGAAATTAGTAGTAAATTACTGTTATGACTGAGTGTCATCAACATGTCTGTAACTTTCCAATTTAAAAATCATTATATTCAGCTTAGAAACCACAGGATACAAGACAGACAAAAATTTACTTTGAAAAAGATAATGGTATACTTGCACTTACACATGACAATGTCAATCACGAGCCTTATGTGTGAAACTGTGAAAGAGGATAAACCTTGGCGCAACAGTAAGTTGCGTCCTTGGTACTGAAGTTTATAGATTCAAATCATGGAAATAGCCTTACTGTTTGTGGGATAAGATAAGGCAATGCCCATCTTCCCCATCGGATCCCATTTGGTAGTAAGAGGGCTAGCGTTGGAACAATGGTAAGATGCCTCGTGACTTGGAGCATCGCATGCAAGGATTCTCCTTGCCATAATTGGTCCCACTTTAGTTTATTTAGTTGTAGTCGAGTTGTTAGTGATCATTGCTATTTTGTCTTGTCTATCTGTTAAATAGAAGTTTAGTGAAAACATTTTAGTTTCTCCTGGCATCATATACCAACCATTATTTTGAATTGAAATGGCTAATCATTACCGTAACGTGCTTCATAATTTCACAAATCATATTTGCCTTGACTTTCATAATTGAAATTCCAATATCTGTAAGCCTAGAGTAGGAGGATAAATGGAATGTTAGATCCTCAAGTGTATTTTTTTAAATAGAAAAAAACTAGAAATATTTGTTATATCAAAATTGCAGATTTCTTGTTCATTTTTTCCCTCCTAATTTGTTCTCATCATGTTTCAGAACCATGTTATATTGCTTTTCATGACGAAGAATGGGGAGTTCCTGTTCACGATGACAAGTATGTAGGCTTGTTGTGGTGTTGGCACAATCTTCTATTTTGCTCAACTTCCATGTTGCAATTGTTCTCAATGTTGGAATTTGGTTTTGTGCAGGAAACTGTTTGAGTTGCTCAGCTTCTCTGGAGCCTTGGCGGAACTCTCATGGCCCACCATTCTTGGAAAAAGGCAGTTATTTCGGTACTGATATTTTCCATGATAAATAACTATATGTCGTCATTTTACTCACAAATCTAAAAATGTTGCTCACTACATTTCCTTTAATGTGCTTTAATGTTGTTTTTAACGGGTTCAGATTAAATTGTATGTAGAAAATGCACCAAAAGTTTAGCTTTGAATTAATGGCTGTGATGCATCAACAACAGGGAAGTATTTCTGGATTTTGATCCATGTGCTGTTTCAAGGATGAATGAGAAAAAGACAGTTGCCCCTGGAAGTCCTGCCTGCTCATTGCTGTCAGAGCTCAGGCTGAGGTCCATAATTGAAAATGCACGTCAGATGTGTAAGGTAAAGGCCCCAACATCATAATTGTCTAATCTTATATATAGCATAGCATGTAAAAGTCACAATCTCTCTTATTTTTTTCTTCTGAATCAAAAGGTTCTTGCTGAAGTGAATGTGACTGAAATGTTAATTTTCAAACTTTTCGGCTACCGACCATGGAAAATTGTAAGAAGAATGGAAAAAAAACTGCTTCCTGATCCACAGAAATGTGTGATGAAATGAAGACTAGATTGAAAATACACAAGCTTCAAAGCTTTTTATCGTCTTTATCTACATTTTTTTCTCATTCCAATGCAGGTAATAGAAGAGTTTGGGTCCTTTGACAACTACATTTGGAACTTTGTGAACAATAAGTCTATAGTCAATCAATTCGGTACCCTCGCCAAGTACCTGCCAAATCTCGAAAGCAGAATCCGTAAGTAAAGACCTCGAAAGAGAGGCTTTAGGAGCGTGGGGCGACAGTCATCTACACATTCATGCAAGTGGCTGGTCTAACAAATGACCATCTTATCAGTTGCTTCAGATTCAAGGAGTGTATCTTCCAAAGCAGAGGTAGAAGACAAAGAAAGCAACTCCCTCAACTCTAAGGTCAAAGAGAAAGCAAATGAGGATCCCACCAATGTCGGTCTGAGGCTAGCTGTGAACAATTTGAGTTTCTCCTCTTAGGAAATGGGTTCCTTGCAGTCAATGTTGACTATAGTCAGTGATCTCAGTCTGTCAGTTGATCAAGATTGTAGAGTTGAGATTCCAAATGAGGATTCCTGTAGATGGCGGTCGGTTTCGATTTTGATCTATTGGCTATTGACTACAGTGACCGAAGGAAATTTCGACAGCAGGCAGTTAGAGTCCTTCTGTTTAGTAGCAAACTGGCTTTGGTTAAATGACTATGTGTTGTTAATCTGGTGTTATTAGGGAAATTGGGTAGTAGACTGTTGTGTACAAATTCCAGACAGATATGAATGATTGAATCTGTAGTATTGAAAGCAAATTGTATTTGATTTGAATATAATCATCTGTTATTGTATTGTGTATGAACATGAAGAATTTAAATTAACAATTTTGGTATTTCTTCATGTTATTGTGTATCAAAAGAACATGAAGAATTACTTAACATTTTCAAACCAATGTTATAATATTACTGTGCTAAATTCTAGCTTCTAGCCATTTCATGCCAATTTGGTCTGTTGAAATGACGTTGGACCACAAACAAAAGCAGTTGCTGTTAATAGAATTCATTTATAGTACTATTACTACAAAACTACTTTTTTCCAAAGAAAAGTTATACTTATTTTTAGTAAAAAGATGCAAAATTAGTCTTAATATTCCTTGGATATTTTGTTGCACTCTTGATCAAAGATACATACAATAAAACAGTAGACTTTTGGTTCATGAAGTTTCTTCAACTTTGGAAATATCTTCAATAATTCAAATACACTTTCATTAATAATACACAATTTATGTCTAATATAATTTCTAAAATTGGAAATATCAAGCTACTAACATGAGACTGTGTACTACACATAGAGAAAAATGAGAATTTCCTTTCCATTCATAGAATTTTTGTAAGAACAATTCAGAATCTGATTTGAGGTATCCTAGATATTTTGGCCCAAAAAAGGATCGAATTGATAAAATATATCTCAATCTTCTATGTTGTATTTACATAGAGATCCTATTGCTCTAAAAAATGGTCCATTTTATGGAATCAAATTTTACTTAATTGTTGTGCATCAATCTTCCTGATATGGCTGCAACAAGTGCTGCTCTAAAATTTGGATCAGTTGTCAAAGAAGTAGCCATTTGTTCCACCAAATTCTTTGGCACCTTTTGTGAATCTTTCCTTGGTTCATTATTCTTGGAATCTTTATTGCTCTTGGAGTTTGCTAAGTCAAGTGTAACAACCTTTGGCGCTGTTGAGCTTGGAGACGCTGAACAAGGTATCGAACTAAGGCTTGCGCTACGGCCCGAACCGGACGTTGATTCCAATGGAGCTGGTTGAGGATGATTGTGCTCCCCTTCATAAGTAGCAACAAGCATAGATTGATCATCCACACTTCTTTGCACCTGAATAAATAAATAACCGAACATGAGGGACCTATTTATCATTTCTAGTCAACATCGTATCAGAAGTAAAAACACTTAAATCTAAGTTAGAACTTAGTTTTACCTTCTTTTTGACTGGACAGCTTGGAGCAAAAGAGCATTTGAAATAAGCTCTTGGGCAAGGGTTATCTCTAGTCACTTTTTGTCCATATTTCCTCCAATGGTATCCATCCTTCATAATCTGAAAACACAGGAAAGAAACATGTCAAAATCCGACAATTATACACAATTTTGCACTCTTGATCAATACTTTAAAAGCCGAACCAAACCGAGCAGTTCAACCAGTTGGGCCACAAACCAGCACTGTTCTTTCGGTTTGATTATATTGCACAAATAATCAAAGAAACTAAATTGAAGGTTGAATGAATGTTTAAGTACTTACAAGTCCGGTATCGGATGCATCAGTCCTAACACAAGCTCTTGAAATTTTGGCTTTAATAACTTCTTCTTCCCTTGGTTTCTTACACGATTCTTCATCGGTAGAACTGCTTTCAGAGTTTCCATTGTTAACTCCAATCAAATTACTGTTATTATTATTGCTGCTTTCAGATTTTCTTTTCTTCGACGATGGACTAAGTTCCTTCTCAGGATTTCTACTCATATATTCCATCAAATGACTTCTCAAAGCATTGTAGTTTTCGCAAACAACCGAGAGCATTTCCACCAATTTCTTGTTTTCTGCTGTCACCCTTTTAAGTTCCTCTTCCAATTCATCAATAGACTGAATTTCAAAATCAAAAACATTTGTTACAATCATTTTTACTTGAAATTACTTATTAGCATAATCACTTGTGAAACCAATCGGAAGAACTTACGAAAACAATTTATAACATGTCCACAAACTCTCTAAGAGAGCTTATGAAAACAGTTTGACTTTAGTTTATCTTTTGCAATAGAAATTGTTATACCATATAAGTACTTATGCTATAATCACTTAATTAACCTCTTTATATAAACAGTGTATAATTCAACAATTGGCTAAAAAACTAAACTAACCTAACCTAACCTCTTCAAAATAAGAACTTATGCTATAAACACTTAATTACAATAACCTCTTTAAAATAAGTACTTAGGCTATACAATCCTTAAAATAGTTATCTACATAAGTACTTATGCTATAAACACATAATTAACCTATCCAAACATGGCCTAATGGAACAATTAGTTAAATAAACAACCAAACATACCTCATCTTTGACAGAAAAGTTGGTCATCCCTAAGGAGAAAAGTTGTTTTCCACTTCCTTCTTCTAAAAATGAAGAATGAAAATATTATAAGCCAAAAGCATTTGAAACAAGAACTTGAATAAAAATGCATTGAATAATGATTCATTTCAAAAGTTTATGCTTACAGGAAGTTTTGTTGAACTCTATAAGGAGTAATATTGAGATCCAAGGAAGTGTTGATGTATGATGAATAATCCATGTTAGGGTAAATTGAAATGGAAAGTAGAAATGAAAAATGAATGTTAAGAGATAAGAGAAGTGTGGCTTAAGGTATTATATAAATAGATATAATAGATAGGTAGGAGTTGAGAAACTCAAGTTGAGGAAGGAAAGTGAGTGGAAAGAGATTACATGTGGGAAATAGTAATACCACTTGCTTATTTATTAATTCAAGAGCTGTCATACACGAACTTAACAAACAAAGTTGGTCTTCAAACAAGGTGTCACTCTTAGGAGGAATTCAACACTGGTATCTTTTATTACCTTTTTTTTTATTTTTTTATTTTTTACATTCACTTATTTGTAGTTGCTTTTAGGGGAGAGAGATCGATCTCAAGTGAGCTTAAAATTTTGATCTGTTTCAAAAAAAATTAGGAAAAACAAATATGTTCAATGAGTCATATATGTTTTTTCTAAAAACAACTTAATTGTTGAGATGTTTGTGGTGCATGTTGAACAGTTTTAACATAAAAAATTATCTGGATCGTGAGAAAAAAAAGTGCAATTTAGTTTGTTGTTTGTTAACTTTTAAAATAAAATAAAATCAAATCAATACAATTTAAGTTGATTTGATTTTTCACAAAATTCACAGAGCTATACATACATATAGATGGTAATATAACTTTATATTTACTCATTTATATATTACCAAATAACAATGAAATTTATCATATTTGATCAATAATTTTTTATTTGAAATACAAAAAATTAGTTAGAAAAAAATAAAATAAAAAATATATAAAATAGTAGAATTAAACAATATCAAAGTATTATAGTAGAAAAAAAATAAAAGAGACGAAAAATAGCACCATAACATTTTTTTATTGAAATTGAATACCAATTTTTTTTTGATAATCAGTATTTTCATAACACTATTTAAATATTCCAAAAAATATATATTTTATAAAAAATTTAATAATTTTATTATCAAGATATTAAATACACAGATTTTCAATTTTTTTTACTATTTTAAAATTAAAAAAAAGTACTCTAAAAATATCGGTTAGCATTTTTCCTTTTATTACAGAAAGAGTAATACCAGTCTACTAATAGATAAGAAAACGTGACTGTATAATTTATTTATAAAATATCTTATAATATTTATATTAAAAGTAAAATTAAAATAAATAAATAAATAAATAAAATAAATGAAAAAAATATATTAAAAAAATTACTATTAAAATTTAAAACGATTTTAAATTTAAATATTTTTGTCAAATTAATTTATAATTTGAAACAAGAAAACACTAGTAGTAGATAAGACAACGTGACGGTATAATTTGTTTATAAAAATAATAATAAAATATAGTAAGGACCATGACGACGACGGTGATGGAAACCAAATTTCAAAGTCAAATCACACCTTCAAACCAATAAATTAAATTATTACTAAAATGTATATAAAAACAAAAGTAATAGTAACTTTTGACTTAATTTGGACCCACTCGTCACCAGACAAGATTGAGAAATATCCACATCTATCTATGTAGGTAAATAATTATTCTTTACTTTCAAATTTAGTTAAACACTGTTTTAATAGGAAAAATAATTAAAAATAATAACAACTATTTCTAATATAAATTACAAATATAGAAAAGTCTCTATTTTAACTTTTAAGTTTTTCCACACCTAAATACTCTTCTTTCAGATCTTTGACAAAAAACTTAAAATATTTTCAAAATTTAAATATGCATATTATTTCGTACTTTAACTTTTTTTTTTTTAAAATAATAATTTTGAATATAAATATCTTAATATATATATATATATATATATATATATATATATATATATATATATATATTTGAATTTTATGAAAATGAAATGCGTTCAATATGTATATCCGATTACATCTCAATTTTACGAAAAAAAATATATATATATATATATATATATATATATATATATATATATATATATATATATATATATATATATATATATATATATAAATTAAGTGTTTATAATTTTTTTAAAATATAAAAACGGAAAATAAATTTAATAAAATAGAAAAACAAGCAATTTTAGATTTTTAGGATTTTGACACGGTAAAATTTTAATTCATAATCGATTTTCTAAAAAATTAAATTTTTTACATTAGATCGCGTAAATGTCAGAGACACAGAAATATAAGATCCACGTGAATATAAGATCTAGAACACCAAAATTATTTAGTTACATTCTATTTTGTTATAAAATATATTAATTATTACATTTCACCATTATATTTAAAAATTTAATTATTGTATTTATAATTTAATTTCATATCATAAATTTACAATTCAGATAATAATTCAATTATAAATTTAAATTACTCTTTATTAATAATAATTTAATTTAATTATATTATAAATAAATATTTTTTTAAAAATAAAGTCAAAATAAATTTGAGACATTAAATATTTTGAATATGCATATATGAAATTTCTCTAAAAATAAAAATAAAGATTCTTTCAAATATCATATCCGAAATAATTTAATATCTTCAATTTTAGATATTTAAAAGATATTTTTAAATTTTTAATGATAAAATTACCGATATTAAATGTAGAAGTTTCCATTTTAATCTTATAATAATAATAATAATCATTTGATATTTCTTTTGGTCAATATTAGGAGTTGTATATTGACCAAACCGACCATTTGCCGTCTTTTTATTTTCAATTATTTTTCTTTAACTTAGTCTTGTAAATAAAATAAATTTAGTTATTAAAATAAATGAAATGAATAAATTGCTAGTGGGTGGGTGTCCTACATGTGGGTCACCTATTTATTTGTTTTCACGTTTACTATTGTAAACGTTTTTAACGTTGCATGTATATACTTCTATAAAGAGAGAATACATATTATATTCAATGCGTAACACAACTTTTTTTAATAAAATTTCTTCACCCAGATGAGAAATCAAATATCTAATTCTATAAGTTAAGTTATAAATTTTTTAAATAACGTAAAATTGTAAGTTCATTTACGAAATGATTTTTAAAAATATAAAGTGAATTTGCAAGTTAACTTACGAATTCATTAAAAATAAGTTGAATTCGTAAGTTAACTTGTGAATTCACCTTATTTGGAGAATTCGCAAATTAATCTATGAATTCGCCAAATATCCCAAATTTATTAGAAGTAAAATATAATTTATATTTCATTATTTAATTAAAAAATTAATTATTAAATTTTATATTATAAATTTATTTTAATAATTTTTAATTATAAATTTAAGTTATTTTTTATTAATAATAAATCAATTTAATTATATTATTAGAAATATATTATATAATTAATGCAAATCAAGTAAATCAAGGCAAAAAATCAATTGTATCTCTTTATATGAAAATTGATATTAATAATATTAATATAATTTTTATTATAGGCTAAATTTGATAATAATATCGATGTATTAATAGATATATATATATATATATATATATATATATATATATATATATATATATATATATATATATATATATATATATATATAAAATAGAATATTATATTTCATTTCATGTGATTTTCATTAGATATATACAAGATTTCATATAAAAATATATGCATTAAAGTCTAACTTATATTTGGTCTGTAATAATAAAATCTATGAATATAATCGATATTAATATCAAATTTGGCCTATAATAAAAATGATATTAATACTATTAATATCAATTTCTATGTGAATAGATACAATTGATTTTTTACTATACGCATTAATTATATAATATATTTCTAATAATATAATTAAATTGAATGATTATTAATAAAAAATAACTTAAATTTATAATAAAAATTATGGAAGTAAATTTATGATATAAAATTAAACAACAAATTTAATCATTAATTTTTTAATTAAATAATAGAATATAAATTGTATTTTAATCCTAATAAATTTGGGATACTGGACGAATTCGTGCGCACTTACGAAATACCTTGAAATAACATGAATTCGTAAGTTAACTTACAAATTAAATAGTAAATATAAATTGTATTTTAATCCTAATAAATTTGAGATATTGAGCGAATTCGTAAGTGCACTTACGAAATACCTTGAAATAAGGTGAATTCGTAAGTTCACTTACGAAGACTATTTTTTTTCCAGGAGGGAGAAACTCACTAGGTGGGTGAAGAAATTTTCTTTTGTAAAAGTGTTAAGTAGTCAATCTTCTGGTTAGCTATTGAACTTTTTTCACTGATGCGAGACTCCTCATATTAATAATATCATGGAACTTATCCATATTTATCTCTATTCCTCAGTTGGTCAACATGAAATCAAATGCATTTATCCTAATTAAGCCTCTTGTTGAAACTCCTTATTGATGCAAATGTTTCCTCTAAATCTTTGACACGATTCTTCTTCTTAGAGGTTTTGACCACCATATTGTCAATGTAAACCTCCATATTCATTCATATCTATGACGAGAAAATCATGTTCATTAACCTCTAATAAATAACCAAGCGTTTTTAGATCGAATAACATCACCACAGTAATAATTATTTATATTTATCATGAATGTTGTCTTATGGGCATCCAACGGGTTCATATGTATTTGTTGTAGCCATAATAGGTGTCCATGAAATTGAGGGTGAACCCATTCACCACAATTAGCATATTAATGTGTGGTAATGGATAAAGATCCTTTAGAAAATCCTTATTGAGGTTAGTGAAGTCCACACACATGTGCCACTTTCCAGATTTCTTCTTAACCATGACAATGTTGGATTACCAAGTTTGATACTTTATCTCCTGGATGAACCCGATCTTGAAGAGTTTTCCCACCTCTTATGCTACGACTTTTCTTTTCTTTTCTCCATTTTTGAGCTTTCTTTGTGATACCGGTTTCGAAGACGAATCTAAAGAAAGTTGATGACATACAATACCCGAGTCAATTATGGGCATGTCGGAGGGTTTCCAAGCGAAAAGATCCACATTGTCCCTTAATATTTTGATGATCAGACTCATCTTCATGAGATAAGATTGCATCAATATACACAATCTTAAAGTCTTTGGATTCGACATGCACATTTTTTAACTCTCCCATGGGGGTAAGGCTATATTCCATCGGGTCTACCCGAGGATCAAGGCCGACCAAGTTCACCTTAAAGAGTTTTGCATTTGTTGAATAGTCTTAAGCCTTCTTTTTAACTTTAGTCCTTTTTTAGCATTTTTGCCAATCCTTGATAACCTTTATCATTCCCTCATGCTCATCATCCAAGGTATACTTTATGGTAAGATAAAGAGTCGATTATGCAACTTCAAGGAATTGAATGTCGATATTCTAATGATGATATTGCAAGGAGATGGTAAATTTATGATCTAATATCTTACCTTGATGCCCTTTGAGTTATCTTCACTTCTAAAGATAGTCATGATAGTTATATGGCCTAACACATGAACTAGATCACCAAGAATCCAACCAGTGCCTTTGAAGGCAACAACTCTACGTATCCATATTCTTGCCTTTGAATGCACCCCAATACAAAATATTTGCAGAACTACCCAAATCCATCAGTATATGCTTTACACTTAAATCATGGATTTGTACATATATGACCATATAGTCATTCTCGTGTGCCATTACAACTTATGTATCCCTTCTAGAAAAACTAACGGTGATTGGCCTTTCTTTTGCTCCTGAAGGTAACTTCTGAGAAAAATGCATCACTGATCGAACATATCTCTTTCTAGCCGAGTTAGTTTCTCCCTCACCAGTGAAACCTCCCAAGATAGTGTTGAGTGTATGGCATGTCACCCTGGTTTCACGCACCTCCTTAGTGCTCTTTCCTTTTTCGCAGAAGAATTTTCCCAGCAGGCTCTATGAAGGGAATAGTTCTTTTTCTCGGTGTTTCTCCAGCATCCTTTACATGAGACAATAAACGAACTTTTTGGATCAGAATTTTGATTTCTTTTTTTAGTTGATGGTAATCTTTAGTGTGATGGCCTTGGATCCAATGGTATGAGCACCAAGGGGCCTTCTTCTTTTCCCATTACGATATTGGCCCTTTTTGGGCGGCTTGGCTTAGTGAGTAGTTTGAGATGGTACACTTCACTCAAGATTTCTCATCAATTTGTGTTGAGTGGAGGTGTAGTTTTCAGCATAACTTTTGTATGGTCTCCAAAAGCCTTTGTTAATTATTTGTTCTTTTCCCCGGGTTTATGATGATCTTTCTTGAACTTGGTTCTGTCCTTCTTGGACTGTGTCTTTTTCCTAGGTATCTTGAAATCTCTTCTCAATGTTGCTTTTGTAAGTCTAAGAGTGCCTAAGAGGGGGGGGGGTGAATTAGGTGTATAAAAATTTATTCGGTTTTATGAGAATACTTGTAGTAATTTTTGTGGTTAAGTGTTTGAAGGTTTTTGACTATATCTTATCTTTTCTTGATTACGGTGATGAAAAAGATAAATGCGGAAAAGTAAAGAACACAACGATATATCCTGGTTCCCCTCACAATCCGAGAGTACTCCAGTCCCCTTTCCAACACGAAAGAGATTTCACTATAGTTTAGAATGATTGTACAGCCTATGCTTACTATCTAACCTATAGGGTGACCAAAGGTTCTTAACACCTTTAAGGTCAAACAAACACTAATGTGAATGAAGAACAATCCTCTTCAAATCACAACACTTACTTCCAACAATCCTGAATAGTAAGGAAATACTTTCCTTTTGTAATACAATAGTTTATTTGTAAGAGATGGAGAGCAATATTAATCTTTGATTGATCTTCTTCTTCAAGAAAGAAACAATTCTCAAGCAATGATTATAAATGTTCACAAATGAATGTATGAAACTTGTAATGATTTCTTAATGAAAATGTATATGGCAAGTTTCACAAAATTATGATTTGTAAGAACACTTGAAAGTTTGTAAGATAATGAAAATTTGAATGATGAAAATTGTTAAATGAAGAAGGTTGTTTGAATTTGAAAAATCTGCACTATTTATAATGTCACAAATACCTCTTCATTCATGTCATTTGATATGAAAAGATGCAATGCAATTATGAAAGAATATCATTTGAATTATGTTAAAAACAAAAGAAAATCAGATTGGTACGCTAGGAACCGTTCCGACCCATGCAACCCGGTTCCTAGTGAACATTATAACTCGAATTTAATAACACGCAGGAACCGGTTTCTATAGGTACAACCCGGTTCCTGGTACAAATTAGGAAGTGTTTTTGCACAGTTTGAACCCGGTTCCTCGTTAGGTTAGAACCGTTTCTAAAAGCTTATTTTCAAAAATTTTTTTGAAAAGGATTTCAAACATAGTTTTTCTTATTGTTAAAAATGTGGGATATGTATATGATTATGAATGCATATTTGTGAACATCTATATTCAAGTTTAAGAATTATTTATACCTTTTGACATTGTTGTTTCTTCAATAATTCTTCTTCTAATCTTCAAGACTTGTAAAAGGATTTTATATGATTATTGATAAACTTTTTGCACATCCTTTGAATGTTGATATCCATGTTGTCTTCATCAAAACCAAGGCTTTAAACAGGACTTGAGAAGCTTGCAATTACATTCTCCCCCTTTTTGATGATGACAACCAAGTCTTGAAAACAATTCTTGAAATGTTTATGTTGTTTTGTGTAGCAAAAATGTTAAGGTGCAAGGCCCCTAAATTGTAGGATCCCCCTAAGTCCATGATTCTTTGAATTTTGGAGTGAGTTTATGATAGTTATTTTGGCCTGCAATTTCTTTGAAACAAAACAACACATATGCATATTCTTCTCCCCCTTTGTTAACATCAAAAAGGATGGGAAAAGACTCACAGGATATATAGTGAAATTTTAAATAAAATAATAATAATAAAAAAAACTTATACTTATGAGTTTTACCTCGTAAGAGACTTCATCAAACATTCACCTTTGATGAACTTGAAGCCTTTTGTCATAAAGTTGTCTTTCTAGAAGATTGTGCTTTAGTCCTTCATCATAAAGAACATCTTCAAAGGATGTGAAAGTTAAAGTGTTCCAACTTTGACTATGCCAAGAATTCTTCCTTTAGGTATTCCCATATGTGAGATAACCTTGGACTTTAGAACTAGATTTGAAAGTTAATTTAATCTCCCATCAAATACTTAGAGTCACCACTTATCAAGATACCAAAAGTTTGAAGTGGTCTCCAAGCAAACCTACAAAACAATTAAATTTGATTTGGTACCCAATGTGCTTTGGGTCCATCATAGTTAGTTCCTTTCTTTACCCACACATAATGCCCACTTGGAACACTAAAGTTTCTTACGTAGCAAGCATTAGGTGTATGACCTTTAATACCACAATAAAAACAAGTAGGTTCAAAATTACTTATATATCTAGGAGGATAAGATTTACTCTTGACAACTCTTTTCTTTTTAGGATAATGATGAACTACTTTAGGCTTATTCTTTCTCTTGGATTGGTTGGTTATTAGCCTTAACAAAGATAGTTTTGTTGGGACTTGGTTGAGAAAATTTTGAAAAACCAAGTCCACTTTTATCTTTAGGATATCTTTGTGTGCTAAGAACATCTTCCAATCCAATTTTTCCTTTTTCATACCTTTCTAGGACTCTTTTTAATTGAACAATTTGGAAAGAAAGTGATTCACAATTATTGCATACAAAATTCTGTTTTTGATCACTAATCATCTTTTCTTTTTCATCTTTATGTTCTTTTTCAATAGTTTTAACTTTTTCTTCTAAAGATGAAATTAATTTCTTTTGAGATGAAATAGTATTATATAGAATTTTGCATTCATTTAATAGTTTATCTATAGCACCTTGTGCATCATTATCATAAAGAGAGTTATCATAACTAACCTCGCCTTCTTCATCTTCGAAATTGTGTGTTGCTATAAATGCAAGATTTGCATGTTCTTTATCTGATGATGAGCTTATTTCATTATCATCCCATGCTATATATGCTTTCTCTGGCCTTTTGTCCTTCTTTCCTTTGAAATGTTTATTCTTCCTTTCAAGTGTAGGGCATTCACTTTTGACATGACCTTTTTCTCCATATTCAAAACATTTAATTTTCCTTGATGGTACTTCCATTTTAATGATATCCTTTTTCTTTTCTTTTCTTAGGAATTTTTCAAACTTCTTGATAAAAGCATCATCTTCACTACTAGTGGATTCATCCTCTTGATTGCTATCATGATAGTTGATCCTTGTCTTTAAATCAATGTCTTTTGAATCTTTTATTTGGATTTCATGCTTTTCAAGTCTTGCAAGTTCCGTCTCATATTCTTGAAGTTTTCCAAAAAAAGTTGCGGAAGTCATCGTGGATAGATTCTTCTTCTCAGATACTGCCGTCACTTTTGGTTGCCATTCCCTGTTTAAAGATCTAAGCACTTTAAGATTTAATTCATCATTAGTTAAAGTCTTACCAAGTGCTTTCAAATAATTTGTCAAATGCACGAATCTTTTCTGCAAGTCGAGGATTGATTTCGGGCTGCATTCGGAATAATTCATATTCTTGACTCAAGGTATTCAATCTAGATCTTTTAACTTCAACGGTTTCTTCATGAGTTTCTACCAATGTATCCCATATTTCCTTTGCCGTTGTGCATGCCGATACTCGAAAAAATTCATCCATACTAAGAGCACTTTGGAGAATATTGATTGCCTTTTTGTCAAAGAGAACTTTTTCTTGTCATCTTCATTCCATGATGCTTTAGGCTTTGATGATCCAACACCATCGACAACACATACCGAAGCAAAGGACCATTTTCAACAGATCCCATATTTCTTTCTTGCGCTTCAAGATGAGCCTTCATGCGAATTTTCCAAAAGTCAAAGTATTCACCACAAAACAATGGAGGCTTGTTATTGCTACCACCGTCTTTGAAAACCGAATTTTGATTTGCGGAAGCCATTCTGGATCTTTAGGAACAAATTACCTATAACTTGCTCTGATGCCAATTGTAAGTCTAAGAGTGCCTAAGAGGGGGTGAATTAGGTGTATAAAAATTTATTCGGTTTTATGAGAATACTTGTAGTAATTTTTGTGGTTAAGTGTTTGAAGGTTTTTGACTATATCTTATCTTTTCTTGATTATGGTGATGAAAAAGATAAATGCGGAAAAGTAAAGAACACAGCGATATATCCTGGTTCCCCTCACAATCCGAGAGTACTCCAGTCCCCTTTCCAACACGAAAGAGATTTCACTATAGTTTAGAATGATTGTACAGCCTATGCTTACTATCTAACCTATAGGGTGACCAAAGGTTCTTAACACCTTTAAGGTCAAACAAACACTAATGTGAATGAAGAACAATCCTCTTCAAATCACAACACTTACTTCCAACAATCCTGGATAGTAAGGGAATACTTTCCTTTTGTAATACAATAGTTTATTTGTAAGAGATGGAGAGCAATATCAATCTTTGATTGATCTTCTTCTTCAAGAAAGAAACAATTCTCAAGCAATGATTATAAATGTTCACAAATGAATGTATGAAACTTGTAATGATTTCTTAATGAAAATGTATATGGCAAGTTTCACAAAATTATGATTTGTAAGAACACTTGAAAGTTTGTAAGATAATGAAAATTTGAATGATGAAAATTGTTAAATGAAGAAGGTTGTTTGAATTTGAAAAATCTGCACTATTTATAATGTCACAAATACCTCTTCATTCATGTCATTTGATATGAAAAGATGCAATGCAATTATGAAAGAATATCATTTGAATTATGTTCAAAAAACAAAAGACAAACTGTACTGGTTCGCTGGGAACCGGTTCCGACCCAGGCAGAACCCGGTTCCTAGTGAACGTTATAACTCAGAATTTCAAAAATAACACGCAGGAACCGGTTCCCCTATAGGTACAACCCGGTTCCTGGTACAAATTCCAGGGAAGTGTTTTTTGCACAAGTTTGGAACCCGGTTCCCTGTTAGGTCAGAACCGGTTCCTAAAAGCTTATTTTCAAAAATTCTTTTTGAAAAGGATTTCAAACATAGTTTTTCTTATTGTTAAAAATGTGAGATATTTATATGATTATGAATACATATTTGTGAACATCTATATTCAAGTTTAAGAATTATTTATACCTTTTGACATTGTTGTTTCTTCAATAATTCTTCTAATCTTCAAGACTTGTAAAAGGATTTTATATGATTATTGATAAACTTTTTGCACATCCTTTGAATGTTGATATCCATGTTGTCTTCATCAAAACCAAGGCTTTAAACAGGACTTGAGAAGCTTGCAATTACAGCTTTCTATGTCCTTGATGTTACATTCAGTCCCAATTATTACCTCGTCCATGTTGGTTGGTGGTTTTTGTGCCAAAGACTTATTGAAGTGACCGACCTTTAGGCCGTGCTGGAAGGGTCCTACAAATATATCTTGATCAGATGAGAGCAAACTTGTTAAAATCTTGATTTAAAACCTAAACTCAGATTTCATGTTTATAGGTCAGCATTTTGTGTTAAATCATAGATGAAAACCTTTTTATGTAAAAATCGTATTCTGGAATGATTTTAAATGATTTAAATTGCTCTGAAATTAGTGAAATCGTGTAAAATCGTTGGATTTCTCTTTGACCTGATTTTTACTTTTTTGTCCAATTTTAAAAAACACATTTTATATGTTACCCCCATGAAAACTTTTCTCATGCTTTTAATTTTATTCACATTCATATCTTACTTATAGTATTGAAGAACCTTAATAATCTAGCTATAAATTTAATCAAGTTTAATATGAATACACTTGGAAATTTTATTTTTATCTTAACCCTAGAGAATTTGAATTTTATTTGAATTTTAATATTTTGTGTAAACAATGTAATATTTTGGGTAAATAATGTAAAATTTTTATAAAAAAAATAATAATCATACCCCTGGTTTTTTGAATAAACTGAGATAAAAGAAAAGCTAGTTTTGTAAATAATAAAAGTAAAGTTGTTGGGGTTCAAATCCATGAGAATATAACTATACACCTAAAGCTTTTAATCACCGAGATGTTAAGTGAAAATTTTCATGACGCTCTTTGTTATCTCTATACTTTATCCGAGATAAAACACATTTCAAGTCCGAGATTAAAATCATTATTTAGTAGTAATAAATACTCTAAATTAAAATTTTAATTTTGTTATTTTTAAAATACATCAATTTAAGTTAGAGTCTAAACAACTTATAACACAAGTGACTGCTTATAAAAATAAATTCTTTTATTAATTATATTGAAGAATTTGTAAAATTAGTTAAAAATTATAAATAATGCTAAAATTATTTTGATTAAATCTATCAAACAATATCACAAAATTTATGGCAGTAGATAAACTCAAATAAGCTCATCCAAACATGCCTTAACATTGTTATGATCTTTTTTCAATTATAATTTTTCATTTTAAGACTATTACAAATAATATCTACTATCACATTTAGGAGAAGAGAATGATTCCATCATGGATGGTGGCCTATGGTAACAAAGGGTTCGATAGTAAGTGTATTTGCTTTCACGGGCTAAGGTTAGTGGTGAAAAATTGAATAATGTGTTACATTTTATCAATATTAGAAATTTCAATCGTGGTGAAATGTATTAGTTGACTTTTTATCACGGTCACGGTAGTAATTTCCAACCATGGTAAAATATCAGTCTCAATCCACCTTTTAACCACGGTTTAAAGTTTCAAACTTGGTGAAAAGTCTGTCCGCCCAATTTTTCATTTTTGACACATGTTTTGAGTGACCACATTGAGAGGTTCCATTATAATATAGCATATTAAATATTTTTAATACAACAACAACAATATCAATAACAAAATAACAAGAACAAGAAGTGTAAGAACCAAAACAAAAAAGAAGAAGAAGAAGAGCAACAACAACAAAACAACAATGGTTGGAATTTTAACTATGGTGAAAATGACTTAAAATAATTAAAATAAATCTGGTGCTAGGATTTGAATCCATGACCATACGTCATTTTTCATCTTGATTTGAAATTCTAACTTTATGAAAATAACTTAAAATAAATAAAAAACCAAAAATGCTAATACTAAGATTTGAACACATGTTCAGACACTATTTTTCACCACAATTAAAAAATTTAATCGTAGCAAAAAGTGTCTTAAAATTGAAAAGAAAGAAAAAGTCTAAATAAACATGTTTTACCACAATAGACAATAAGATTAAAGTGAAAGTGCATTACAAAATATATATTTTATAATAGTGTTTGTAATCAAGTTTAAGTCAATCAGTATACCGAAAAAAAAAAAAAAACCTTAAAATTAATCTATTAGTGAAAATTTGAGTCTTAGGAGTATCTTCCTCTAAAAATTCTAAGTTAAAATCCGGTCTAAATGTTATATATTAAGTTCAAAAAGTAAAAAATAATATTTTGAAAAAAGAAAAGAGTTAAATTTTACATAATTCACGAGTCTAGAATAAGTAAAGAATAAAGAAAACTTAAAAGTCAGAAACATATTGGAAGAAAGTGCATCATATTCATGATTTGAGACCCACTGATGGACCATGACCAAATTAATCAAGCTAAACAAAATTCTTTGCATTTTCAACAAAATAACTATTAGACATTCATTGAATTAATTGAACCTAGAAAATAAGCAGCATGAATTTAATTTTCTCAATCACATGTTCACACGAATGGACAACTTTTCTCTCCTATGTCTATGTCCAATTAATTACAGCACCCACATATAGACAATTAATCCGTTTGAATTCAAATGTTGTCTGTGGTCATAGTTCTCAACACATGCTTGAGATGATAAAACAAGTGGATTGGTTCAACTTCAACCACAAGGTGTTTTTTATTTTGTCTTTATTGATTTATGGATGAGAACCAAGAAGTGTTCAATTGCTGCTAGATTGCTTTCTTGACTTTAAAATCTGACAAAAATTGGTGGATGTCTCTTTGAATTTATTTGGGTTAATATGTTTTTTTATTTCAATAAATTTACTATTTTTGAATTAAATTCTCACCTAATTTCATTCAATTTTAAACATTATTTTAAAAAGTGGGAGCACATAGAGTGTCTGTTATTTATTTTTCAACTCTAGGAGAAAGCAAAAGTAAAAACAATGGAGATTATTTGACTTCAAGCTAATAACTTTGTAGCTTTTGTGACTTAATTTGTCTTTTATCTCAAATTACTTTCGGTATTCTCTTGTCCAAAATCTCCTAGGATATGAGCCTAATATGCCAAAATTAGGCTAAGCTTATTGTTGACATAGATGAAAAAATAACGATGAATATATATATATATATATATATATATTGTTATTACAGTTTTGAAAAATTGCCATTGAAATATTATTAGGACGATTGTGATTAAGTCGTTTCTTTTTAAGATTTTTGCAAAATTGCTTAAAATTATGCAGAGTATTCACTCAATTGACGCCTCAAGATGAAACAATTTAGTCTTATATTGTACAATTACTATTTGCACGTAGATAATAAGTTTAAAAATACATGATTAATATTTTTGATTTTAGTAAATTAATGATTTTTTATAATAATGGATTTCCCAAAGCCAATCCATCTAATCTAGTTCTCAAACTTTTTTTTAAGTTCGAGGCACGCTCTCGCAGCCAATTGTATAATTGAATTAATAATTGAAACATGTTTCCAAGGGCAGTTGAAGGGAAAAGACACAACCGAAGTTTAAAGGTGTGTCTTTTCGTTTAAGTGGATCTCCATATAAGGAGTCGTTTACCTAGGTTTCAAGACAGAAAACGACCTTGATCTCTACATTCTAATCCATTTTGGCCACGTAAACCCATTGTTCTTCAAGAATTATCCTCAAAGATTTCGTGAACTCCAGGCAAGAATAGGGTCAAATTTGTTCGGAAAGTGAACAAAACACGATTCTTCAAGTTATGAGGATTATTCAGCACCCAAAGGTCTAACCCATTACAATTCTTTTTAATTCTCTTAAATTAAGGAGATTTATGTTTATAAAATAAATCTCCAAACCTTTTCCATCTAAATCCTTATATTTTCACCAACCTTCCTTTTTCTTCCTTCCAAAGTTCTCCACCCCTTTAAACTTTCAAACAAACAAAGCCTTAAATAACTCTTAAAATTTATCTCCCTATTGAACATTGACATGTTTCAAAATCTCCACTTGAAGTTTAAAAGTGTTTTTAGATTGTGCATAACATAATTTTTATGACTTGAACCTTTGTGTAGCAAGTGGAATTTCGATTAAACAAGAGTGACACAATTGTCTTGAACTCTATCTCACATCAACCTGAACACAAAACCTTTTATTAAGGTGTATTATAATAAGCTTGTGCTTTAAATGACTTTGAACGTTCATTCCATTTAACAATGCTCAAGGATTTACATCAAATTTTATAGAACTGACCAAAGTTCCACAATCACACAAGTGAGTCTATCAAAGAGTACTTTTATTCAGGCACTCCTTCCCAAGTGTATAGATTCATTAAAATTTCTATTATCTCATCTTCTTTACCTTAAGGATTTAAGTTTCTCTTATTTATACTAGAAAGATCACCTCTATTACTTTGTAACTTGTAATTGTCTATTAAACGTATTTATTGGGATCTCCAATGTATTAGTTCTCGTTACCATCACGAGCAACTCATTTATATATAGTAATTAGTCCCATCCTTTGGATGTATCATGATTTTCTCTAGATAATCATTTGTCAAAGGATCTACAAATTTTTATCATTGTGTACATGATCCACCAACCACGAGATACAATCAATAACACTTCCTTCAATGATAGTAGGACTAACAACACGGCATTTAACAATGGTCACACACAAGTTAAGAGAGAGAGATGAATACTGATACCAAAAGGAGATTGAGCTAATACAAACGCGACAAACATAGTAAAAATGTCTATAGAACCATGCCAAATCTAGATCCAGACATATCTAAGCCAACATGAACCATAAATGAGGTGGAGATGTCGGTGACCAACTCATCAGATTTCACAAGATACAAGAAAAAACCCCCATCAACACAAACCATAATAGTATCAAATCTGACACATTATTTTTTAACAACCACATGTTGCAATTATTAATTAATGAGGAGACAATGAAATAATATAATTATTGTTGAGTTCTACACAACACGACACTTTGTAAGTGAGCAAAGAGTTGCAAATACTTAAAAGAGGTGAAATATTTGGTGTTAATGTGTTTTATCAATGTCACAATTATTTAGTAAAAAGCTGCATGTGATGAAAGAACGTATTTTATCAAGGATCGTAATACTTAGTAAAAGTTGCAACATCTGGTGAAAATGTGTTGTTTTATCAAGGGTCGCAATCTTATGAAACAACACCCTTTAGTTTATATATAAAATGTTGCAGATTCAGAAAACAAACCAATTAGAACTTTCATTTTACTTGTTTATATTCTAGTTTTCTTCTTCCCCAAATTCGAAGCCATGTGTCTATGCAAATCGAAGATGATTAAATTATCTTTGGTATTCTTATGTACACTAAGATAAAACAAGAGTGCTTGAAATATTATTAGAAAGTGTTCATATGCACGATTCTAGCCTTAACCGCTTAACTTATAAACAATTTCTAACAATCTAATAGTATCTCAAATAATGGCTACCAAGATTTTAGTTTCAGTATCAAAGTGATGAATCAGATTTTATCTAGTTGAAGTCTTTCAATGGGACAAACTCACTCATTGGCACCACAAGATGATCTCCTATTGGATACTTTGAAAATCATCTATGTCTGAATTTTGAATGGTACCATCTAGAACTGCAAGACAATGATTACGAGGAACTTAAGAAAGGACGCAAGAAAAGAAAGAAGATGCACCGCTATGTTGTGACACATTCTAACACAATATCCGATCAGTTTCTACAAGTTGTATACAAATCAATCTACAATGAAACATGGAAGTCACTAGAGTTCAAACTGTGTTGAGGAGAAGATAAAAGTTTTTAATTTCAAAGCATTTCAGACGAAAATGTTGATTCAAGCTATATCTGCACAAATGCACGAAAGTTACAAGTTCTGTAAATAAACTTAAGGTTGTGAAGATCGATATTCTCAAGCTTTTCAAGCTTCAGTAATTATTGCAAGATTGCCATCTTCGAAAAGCTTGCAAAGAAGTTGCTTCACACCCTGAGAATTTTTACTAGAGAAAATTCAGAACATCTTCAATCGATGAAAAATCGATTGATAGATAAAAGTTCGAGGCTGTTGATATTCTAAGGCCAACACGTGAACGCTAAAGATAAAAAAAGAAATAATTAAATGATATTAAGAAATATCTTGATCCTAAAAAATAATTAAATAATTTCAAGAATTTTGACGAATCAAAGAGAAAAATTTGTTATGTGTGTAGCAATTAAATCATTATACTTGAAAATACAAACAACAAACCTAAAAACCAATAAATAATATTCAAACAAATGATAATATAATTACTACACGAAATTATGATAATGAAAGACAAATGAAGATACTTGTGCTACTATCCATAATGAAACCACATTCAAAACCTTCGCAACACCATGTATAGCCACCAAAATATCCAGTTAAGAGGTGATGAGAATTGCTAACACCGACCTTTCGTACACCGCCGCAGCTACATCAAATGGGTAGACCATAAACCAACAATGTTAATATTATATACATCATGTCTAAATCAATAATATGTCCAAAGATACTAAATAAAATAGTGTAATTATATCTCTTTGTATTATATATGTAAAGTATACAAATCATAAGATAAATATTTATTTTGTTACTATTTCAATTCAACAAATAGTCATTGAAGGTCTTGAGACTCATGCTGTAAAAGGAGCTAATAGTTAGTTGGTCAATAGTATTTAATTTCCAACTATAAATATGGTCGTCCATGACATTTACATTAAATATAGTTACTATTTTGTAGTCTAGGTTGACGAAAGATCCAGATCTAAGAAAATTTCTTAGAAAAATCAAATACAATGGGTCTTATTCTAATATGCAAAAGCGCATTCTAATTAAAAAATTATTTTCCCTTGGTTTATATTGTTGTTTGCCTAACGACTAAATAATGTTATTCAACATTGTAAGAGGTCATATTGATATAAACTCTAATTATTCTAGAAAAGTACTCACGTCTCTTTTCTTATATCAGTTTAAATAATACATCTTTTAATTATTCTAGCTTATTCAATTGTTCTCCTAATATTATTTTATTAATGATATCTTTATTTTAAATAAATTTTTAGTTATTTTATTTTATCTTTGAAGTTTTTAATTCTTCTTTAAATCTGAAGACAAATTTACAGACAATTTTTATTGAGATAGAACTCATATTATAAGTGAAATACGGTGTGTAATTATGGTGCATCCTGATGGTGTCCTTGATGTTTTTTACACAACTTTATTTATGGATGTTAAATTGATACAAGTTTGAATCATGAAGAAAATAGCAACCAAGTGAAATTCAACAGATCCATTAGAAACAAGAATCCTCTCCAAATTTAATGACCATGTGATTTACAAATCATGCTTGTTTTATTCTTTTTTCTAGAAGGTTCAAGGATAGATAATACGTTGAGTTGTGAAATCTATGATAGATTATATTATAAATGTCTGAACATTTTATCATTTAAAAGCTCTTTTGAAGAAATTATCAATGAAGACATACTGGTGTGATAAAGACACTAAACACATCTCTGCAAATTTCATTGGCCATCAATGCCAAGATATTGTCTCAAGCATACAAGGTTCCATAAACTTGAACAAATCATACCAGAATTTTTCACGAAAAACTAGATTCCCAGTCTTACACAATACTTGGGAGTTCGTGTAACTTGCAAACAATATCGACAAAAGTTCTGCCACCTTATATGCTGTGAACATGTTTGAAAAGTTTTTCTCCTAAATACACGTATTTGAAAATCGATCACCACAAACTAGTAAATTTTGAAACCACTAGAATTCAAAAACTGATAATAAAATCCAATGGGATGTCTTCCCAAATATGTAGAATGGGCAAGGGTTGTAGTAAATCACCTGATTTCATGGTTACATATTTGGTTTGTTGGCACGTTACATTCTTTGATGAAAAACTTAATATTTTGGCGTATCATCTGTAGGCATGAAATGCGTCTAAAAAGAGGGTGAATCAAGACTTTAAAAGTATCCGACGGCGAATACTTGTCTATTTTTCAGGTTTGGTTTAAGAGTTTATGTGCTTCTTACTTTCTTGATTATGATTTATGACGAAAGCGTATAAAGGAAAGTAAAGAACACAAGGATGTATACTAGTTCCTCTCACAGTCCGGAGAGTACATCTAGTCCCTTTCAACATGAAAGAGATTACTGTTAGATCTTTGTACAAGCCTAATCCCAAGACTCTCCCATAATCTTCAACAATAATACCACATCAAGAACAACCTCTTTGATCAACTAAGTTGAATGAGAACAATTTCTCATTTTTCAACCTTCATTCTAACAATCCTAGATAGCAAGGAATACAAACCAAATAATCTTAATTCCAACAATCCTGAAAAATAAGATACTTAATACAACAAGAGTTTTTAAGAATATGAAATTAGAACAATTATCACTTTGAGTGATGTATCAATATAATTGATCTTCTCTTCAAATAAGCAACTTATAATGATAGAATATAGTGCTCATGTTTGTATCATAATATGAATTTTCTAGGCTAATATGAAAATATATGGAGAAAATTCTTTGTGAAAGTTCAAAGAACACAAACACTTGTTTTGAAATTTGAATGATAAATATAATGTTAAATTGCTATTGAAGAGCATTTAAATTTGAAATTTAATGTATTTATAAGTGCGTAACACCTCTATGAAACATGATAAAGTTTGAAACATTTTATGAAGGTTTGCAAGAATTTAGAGGAACAATGGTTCATGAAATGGTTAATTTTGAATTATGTACAGACTTCTTAAGTCGCTTATAATCTAATACCCCGACTTAACAATGTTTTGTACTTTTTTTTTTAATTTAAAAAATAATTCAAATTTCTCAAACAACATCAGATTTGTTGTTAACCAGATAGATTCTTAACCAGACCTGACTCTAAAAGTCCTGATAGTTTTTTTTTTAAAACTAAGTTTTTATGCATTTGGAATAAAAAAAAATTATGCATAATAATTTGATAACTTTAAAGATGAAAATGAATATTATTTTGAAAATATAAAGACTTTAGAGGAAAATAAGTATTATTATACCTTCTGAAAATTTATTATTTATAACATGATAAAAAATATTTTGAGTACATAAATAGTAATACACTTTTTGTACCATGCATGCAAGTGAATATTTATATTTTGAGCACTAAATATCAATATATTAGTATGTTGTACCTCAATAATTCAAGATCAATGTTAGTCTTCAAAGTAGAATATTTGATATATTTGTTGCTAGCTTTCATTATGATAAGTCTTGGATCACTTGATATTACAATTAAACTTGAAGTTTTTCCATTCATTTATTTATCATTTTGGCTTCATCAAACATAATAGATGGAGAGTCTTGATCACACCATCCTCAAAACAAGTATTTGGACAAATGGTGGTCAATCATAATTATTGAGAAATACTTATGGACCTTTTGTTTATCACTAGCCATCATGTCGGTATTTAGCTTCCGGAAGCCCCTACAATGAATCAATACATATTTCAAATGTATCCAAACACGCCTTACGGTAAACAGGGCAAACCTCATCAATAGGAAATAAAGGAATCATAAGGCGATATCTTAGAATACGATACTCCACCGGTGACATATGTTGGTTCAGCCCATCAATAGGAATAGTAAGGAGAAAGTCCTGAGTGTGCAGTAGCTTACAACAACCAAAAATACCTCGCCTTGTGGTCATGTCAAACTTCACATCCATATCCTTATAATTTTATTAAAAGGGCATCGCTTAAATATGTTGGTGCTTTTTAGTAGACATTGTCCTTACCAATAAAATTGTTATAATAAAATCTGAATCACAACACTAAAACCATCAAATACTCTATTGAAATTTGATTCCATAATATACAATTCCCATTGTGTCTCATTTATGATCCTGCAACACCTAAGATTGAGGTCCTAGTCGAAAGGCGATGAGGTAACTCTCTATAGCCGAGTACAAATTTCAAAATTTAGATTTGTTTAACATTGTCTTCAAGCGTGTTTTGACTATGTTGTGAATTGAGCTCATCGTAATTTTTAAATCCAAAAATCTGAGAAAAATTTGTTTGTGTTACTAAGGTTTGTGAGTAACAATGAGGTGTAATATAACTCAAAATTTTTTCACTTAAATATAATGAAAAGCCCAAACAATATTCAAAGCCCATCGACAACCTTAAAAATTATTTTTACCAAAAAAACCTCAAAAAAATAAAATAAAAATAATAACAAAATCTGAACCAGCAATTTCTTGCACTTTCACTTCTCTCTCGATCATTCTCGTTCTCGATCTCCGATCAGCAATTCAGGTTGTCCTCACTTCCACCTTCTTCGATTTCAATTCATCGTTCGTCTTTTACCAATTTCATAATCATTATTTCGATTTCAATTTCAGTCATTCTCTGCATCAATTTACATGTTAATTCAGTTTTTCAAAAATTGGATTTTTTTGAAGAGGGTTTCGAATTGATTAATTATGTTGATGTAGTAGGTACCATTATTGTATATCCAATTGGGTTGTCAATTTCAACTTCAAAATTAAATCTTGTTAACTGATCATTGGTTTTGATTTGTGTATTTGCATTTGTGCATTTTGTGATTCAATTTTTAGGTATTTTTTCAGTAGAAGAGAAAAAGGAAATAGAAGAGATGTCGGGGCAATCATTACAGGTTTGAATGTGGTCCTACAGTGACAATGCTTGGAGTGGTGAAAGCATCGTTTGGTTGGAGCAACAAGAGGCCATGCTTCGAAGAAAAAGTGATGCTTTAACTGTTCAGTTTCGTCAGATCCTGAAGAAGATTGTTTCAACAAAGGAATCAATGGGACATAATGAAAACTCTTCCTTGCATTGACTGAGGCTAAGTATGTAGCTGAGGATACATCAAGCACGCCGTGCTTGAGATCGTTAAAGAAGTCACCAGGGTGCCTCGCATTGAGAATGTTGCTGAGTGAAGCCTTAAATTTGATTATACTGCTGATGCAGAGTCAA
Organism: Vicia sativa; assembly: GCA_021764765.1. Lineage (NCBI taxonomy): Eukaryota > Viridiplantae > Streptophyta > Magnoliopsida > Fabales > Fabaceae > Vicia > Vicia sativa. Next base: position 290,476,302 of record CM038794.1, read on the forward strand.
GAATGATTTGACTGCTGGCTAGAGGTGGTCAGCAGGTGCAGCAGTGTCGTGTCGCGATATTAAGGCGATTGAGGTTCTTGTTGAGCTTAAGGCCGCTTCAGACGCCTTTCCTTACCCTTGATGATGCTATCAAGACTACTAACCGTAGGGTAATGCTTGGAGAATGTCATAAGCCGTGTTGGAGAATACTATTAGTTACATTAAGGGTGAGTTGATGAGCTTGAGAGAGAGGATTTCTTCAGGTTGAAGAAGATTCAGGGTTACAAGAGGAGAGAAATTGAAAGGAAGATGGTGCTTGCTAGGGGAGCAACAAGCTATTGAGAAGTTGCAATTGCAGAAAGGAGGGACTTGGGTTTTATGATTCCTCTCAAAACTTGTTGTCTGCAGGTGATAAAGACGAGGATATCATTTTTAAATACAAATATTTATAGAGATATGTGTTCTGCTCCTTCTCGAGGAGGTGGCTAGATATGTCTCGTGTTGATGCTGGTTCTGCACAATTTGTTTAGGTGAGAGACATTGTTCTGTATCATGAATAAAGGTGCTTAATATGTGTTTATTTATTTTTTGTTATTTTAAGGACATAAATTTTATCATGTTCAGAGGCTTTGAGATTTGAGATATTCATCATTTGGAATTAAGTTGTTGTGATTAGCTTTAGTTTACTTTCAAATTGTGTTAAATCTCATAGAATGTATGTTGTAGCATGAGTCTTCCGACATGTTGAATAAGACATTTAAGTGTAGGGCTTTATCCCTATGACCTGGTTGCCTTGATTTTCAAGTTACCTCTTATGTATCAAAAATTGCATTGTATTTAACATGCAATTTTCCTTTTGTTGTACATCGGTGACTGCAGATTTTTATTTATTGGCGCGGGAGACGAATAAGATTTAAGGGTATGGTACTTTCCGTATGTATGCTGAGGTTTTGTTTTCAGGGTTCTTGGTGTCATTTTATTGTTTATGCCGACATTTGTTGCTTTATCTTTACTGGTTTTAGTGATACATCTTCGAAGACTGTTTTCTATTTACTCTGATTTTTTTCTCAATGAGAGTCATTCAATTTTGGTGGCCAAAACTGTCAGATGATTTTGCTTCGGATTCTCAAGTGCTGTTTTTTTTCTCTCAACAATCTTCGATGATGATGCAACTGTCATGTACATTTTTTCAAAGCTAGTTGACAGTAGTGAGTCACTTTTGACAAATAAGTGCCCAAAACCAGGGATGAACATGGGCAGGTTTTCTGAAAATTCAATCTTTATTGCTGACAACTGAGTTAAACTTAGACATGTAAACATGAAACAATTTTTTAGTAAGATTCACTACAATGACAAAGATGTCATTTATAAGAATCAATTAGAGTTTCAATCTACAAAATAGAATAGATCTAACTCAATCACCAATTTTATTTCTCTTAAATTGTCTCTAATGAAGTTACAGATGTTTGGTTAAAACATTTTTTCTTAAACCGGAATGGGCCAAAAGTTACGGCATTTATATGTTATTTAATGAAAAGTCAAATTTCTACAAAAATTTACGTTAGGATTTCACTGTGTAAAGCAAGTGTAAAACAATTGTTTTATATGTGGGTGTATTTTTATTAAATGCTTTGCATATACAAAGAACTTAGTAGAAAAAATCAATACACATTGCATGAGAAAATTTGTGCAACAATTATAATCAACACTTGGTAACATGCAAGAGTATTTCTTATTATATAATTTATAGTTGACATCTATTTACAAAGGCTTTAAAGAAAATTGGGCCTTATAAATGTTCTCTTCATCACACATAAATGATGGATCTTGTCACTCAATCATATGCAAACTTAGAATAAGAGAGTTGCTTTTCCCAATTCTTTAATGAAGAGCCGCCTTATTATATGCAAACTCGGAAGTATTTTTATACATATCTCATATTACATTTTTCTTGTAGTGGATCACATTCTCATTTATCCATAAATTAATATGGAGATGCATCCCAATGAAATTTAGAAGTACACCCTACAATAACCATTAGACAATAAGATTTGACATTTTAAATAAATACACTAATGTAAAAGCCATTTATAATAATTATACTATCATAATAAATTTATCATCGATTAAATTGTACACTGAATGTAATAGGATTAAATATCATATATTAAAATCAATTCAAAATCTATACTATGAAAATGACAAGTTATAAACCATATAATATAAAGAATCCATAATACAAATATTATCCCACAAATGGATATATTCTATCCCCTTATTCCTTTCTGCCTTCTAGATAATGCAGTATTGTTTGTGCCTGAATAAACTGACATCTAGTATCGTTTGTGCTCGAATAACACCCAGTCACACATACACTGTAGTCTCTCCGTGTGAGACAAACAAACAAACAAACACCAACATCAATTTTATCAGATAAAAATATCATTAAATAGATAATCATGAAAATAAATACAAGATTACATAACCATTTTATCGGACACTGCAACATAATAATTATATCCTCGATGAATCTCTGGAATATTCACATCCACTTTTAATTTGACTCTTTGATTCATAATAGAAAAAATAATTCACATAACCTTTAAATCTTCACCGCTTTTCAATTCAAGGTTGGTAATAAGACTTCTTCTGTCAAATGAAGGTGAACGATACTGAGCTTAGCAACTTTGTTGAATAGTCACAAGAGTTGGTTTTATCTTTTTAGGGGCACCTTTGTTTTTAACCGGTTGTGAAGGAGGTTTCAAATAAGTGGTTTCCAGATATGCAATCTGTAACACCCGAAAATTATTTTAAATAAAATTATTAAGGATTTATTTATTGGAATAAAGCCGAAGTTGAATTTATCAGTAGAATTATAAGGATGTTAATAGATTTATAAGTTAATTTAAGACGATTATGAATTATCGAATTTGAGAATAATTAGTGATGAATTAATTTTTGTAGAATATTATTGAAAATAAGTGGAATTATAGAGTTATCTATTTGGTGTTAGAAGTAGTAGAAAGAGGTGTGAAAATTAAGCCAAGTGGAAATAATAGAATGTTATTATTAATATTATTATTATTATTATCATTAATGTTAGTAAGTTGATTAATATATATATATATATATATATATATATATATATATATATATATATATATATAAAGAAAATAAGAAGAAAAAAAGTTAGAACATAAGAAGGCAAAGAGATAGCATGCGAGAAGAGAATAGGTTTTGGAAAAATTAGCCGCTAGAAGGAAATTACAACCGAAAGCTAATCGGAGCTCGACCAGAAAATTAGAGTTGAACTGCCATTGGTCCAGGTAAAGTAGGCTCTTAATATAATCAATTGTATGATGATTTTTTATGTAGGATTTAGGTTGTATAAAATTGTTGTTAATTTGTTTTGTGATGAAATTGATCGATCTGTGTTGAAATTATATTGTCTTCAATTATGTTGTTTGCACCAGTTGCTATATGATTCATGTAATGCGTTTATATTGAATGATAGAGGTTAATTTTCTGGAAAATAATTACACCGGTTGATGAAACCGATATTTATATTTTATCTTGTTATATGAGCCGACACAAGAGGCCATAAAAATTATACATATTGAATTGAATTTTAAAAACAGAAGCTTAAATTCAGTATGTGTCGATACAAAATGCTATGCGCTTCGAATCATGTGGCTAAATTTGTGAAGGACGGTCGATACAAGAAGTTATGCATCGATACATAACGAATGAATTTGAAAAACAGAATCTGAATGTTGTGCGAGCCCACACATGAGCTGAGTCAACACATGGTGATCACAACAAGGCATGGTTTCTTAGGCAATTGTTTATGTAAATAGAAACCTCTTAGGATAATGAACATATACCACTATTGTCTAATTAGAATTGATGTGGTGGAATATAATAATTATATTAGTTGATCTATCCATGTAGTAGTGTAGCAAAACAATAGCTACAGTGTAATAAAATAGCGTAACAAGTAATATTAGTAGCAGACTAGTTTTGTTGAGAGTAATTCTTATTCAGAACTTTTAAGGATCAGTCAAAAGTAAAAGCGACCAGTCATGGTCAGAAGTAAAAGCTTAATAAATGTAAGTTCCGATGGTTAGAAGCAGAATAGTCATCAAACATTCCGATTGTCGGAAGTATGAAGCGATGAATAAGTTCATGGTCAAGTAGAAGCGATCAGTCAGAAGTTCTGATGGTCAGAAGTCTGATGGTCAGAAGTTCTAATGGTGCAGAAGTTCTGAGAGTGCAGAAGTTCGTTGCAGTAAGTTTTGAGGGTGCAAATACCATGCAAAAGTTCGAGAGTATGTTCTGATGGTGCAAAAGTTCTGATGAAGCAGAAGTTCTGAGGGTGCAGAAGTTCTGATGATGCAAAAGTTCTGGTGCAGCAAAAGTTATGATGGTGCAAAGTTTCTGATGGTGCAGAAGTTCTGATGAAGAAGAAGTTCTGATGGTGCAGAAAGTTCGATGGTCAGAAGTAGAACTTCTGATATTGCCTCCAGAAGGATTCAGTATAATAGAATAATTTTAATAATGCAGGGAATAGAAACAGTCCCAAAATTTAGACAGTAGCCAAAATTAAACGGTATATTTAGTTGCTCAGAATTGAATGAGAATTTACCGGGTAACTAAGATTAATTAGTAGATAATTGTGGTGGTGGTGTTTTTGTGAAATTATGTGGAATATGCTGACTAACAGTACCGGTTAGCCGAATTAAGCAGTATAATTAATTATCCGAAATTTAATAAAAACTGGAAGGGTAACTGAGATAAATTAGTAGGTGAATTCTATTATTTTATTTTGTTTTACCAGTTGAATATGCGGTGTTGTTACTTTGTTTGTGAATTATCAAGGAAGTGTATTATTATTGTGTGTTGTTGAATTATGTGGGGTTGCAGATGTTTCTATGTTGATACTTCGAATTGTTGTGACATTGTGATGTTGTGAGTAAGATGAATACATGTTGTTGTGAATTAAGATTATGTTGATGATTTTAGGCCTATGCATGCGAAGTAGTGATATAGGCGATGCCCCGTGATGAGAATTTGTGATGTTGTTGTATGTTGTTAGCATCACATTTCATTTGAATTGTGGAAGCGCTGTATTGGCGGAACTGTGAAGAAGGCTTATGCCTTGTGCCTCTATTAATTGGAAATTAGTGAAGAGGGATGAAGCTCTGTTGGTACCACATGAATGTGCATTGTTTAGAGTCGCATTATAAATGAATTCGTTGTTGGTGATGTTGTAATGATAATACAGATCATGTCGTGATGATAATTTTGTTGCAATATGTTGTTGGTGACTTAATGTGAGTTTATGCTAATGTTGTGTTGTGACAGGTATTGTTGGGAAGTTGCGAAAATAGTAATTATAACTGTTATTATAATTGTTGTTATTTACTATGTTGTTTTGTTGATTGTTAAGTTCTAGTTGGTTGAAGGTGAATATTGTATGATTCTAGATCTAATATATTAGTTATCATACTTTTTGCTTATATTTTCGATATCTCACCTTTTCTATTTGTTCATCTTTGCCTTTATAACGGTAACATGCAAGTATCAGGAATAGAGAGTTAGTAGCTTGTTAGTGTCGCCGCCCGACACGAATTTTTTCAGATGAACGCTATTTGATTTTATGTTGTTTTTCAGTTGAACTGGTTGTGTTACTTTTGAGGAATTTTTCCTGAATTAAGATGAAAGATGCTATGTTTCTTTTGAAGTTTTTGAAAGTTATGAATCCATCGTAGTTATTAAATCAAGTTGAAGTATTTGAAGATAATAAATTGTTATAAGTTCTATGAATCATGCTATGTATCTGTTCTGTTAAGATATTATGTTGTTATTTTCAAGATAGAAATGTAATGCCTCATGTTTGTGGAAATTTTGAAATTCTGATTTTAATTATAATTATGGGTAAATTTGGGGTGTTACATTAGTGGTATCAGAGTTCGTTGGTCCGCTCGCCAAAGTTGTTGTGTCTTTAACAATTGAGTATTACATTATTTTCTGACCATTGTTTGAAGTTGTAGTTATAAGTTGAGATGACTGGAAGGAACAATGATGTGATTGATGCTGCTTTGGAAGAATGGTCAAGTGCTATGGAGAACCAACCGACATCAAGGGATGCTGGATCCCTAAGTTTGGCAAGTTTCTAGAGAGAATTGCCGGTGTTCAATGTGACACCCCTGATTAAATTGAATATTAAATAATTAGAATTTAATTATTAATTTAATTGAAGGTTTAATGAATATTTTGAATTAAATGGATAATTAATTATGAATTAAATCACCGGTGTTTGGAGTTGAATTGAGGTGAGGAGTAAAGGTTCTACTAAATAATAATCTGTTATTTATTATTTGGAAAATAATAAAAGGAATATAAAAAGAAGGATAAAAAGGAAAGAAGAAAAAATAAGGTTATTTGGGAAAAATCATTATAATGTGAGATTGAGAAGAGAAGAGAAAAGAGTGAAAGAGCCAAACGTAGAGATTCAAGATCATCGCGAGGTAAGGTGATTTATCTGGTTTTAATGCCTTATGGGTTTTAAATCAACCGTAATTTTGTTATAAATTTGATTAGTTGAATATAGGTTTATAGGATTAACCTTATTTTGTGTCGTAATATAGAATTAAGACTGTTAATGTGTCGAATAAATCAATATGGGAAGGAAGAACAATGATGTATGATGTTATACTGGCGCAATGGTTGTAATTTAGTGTTTCTAATGTCATAACTCGTACATGGAAATGTTTGAATTGAATTGAATGCATAAGTGTTGGCCAAAATAGCGTAAAATGGTTCTCACAGGCTATAACCATTCCTTGGGAGGAACCATTCAAGTGTTCAAATTTCAAAACTGAACTTTATATTATCAGAACCAACCATGTATATGTAGGAACCGGATGTGTACTAAAATACTCAAATTCAAAATTCATATTTTCATAAACCGTAATCTGATTCGAATGCTGTTGGCATTATTTCTTAAATTAAAAATACTATCTTTAAAAAGAGAAAAATATTATTTTGTTCCTATTTTAAAAAATAGTCGAGCCTGATTTTGAAAAGGTGAATAGTTGAGGACGATGGAAATGAGGTTGAATTGCCTGATTTGATGAATGAGTAATAATACTTACAATGTTGTATTTGATATCATTATGGTTGAGATGTGATCATGTGTGATATAATGTTAGATGGTTTGGATTTGAATGAAGATTGACGCTTATGTAATGTTTTCCTCGTGGTTTATTCAAGATCATTGATATCATGTGTTGTTGTCGATGTTATATTCATGATGATTGTCCATCTCAATGTTATTGTTGTACTATTGGTAATAATGCGCTAATTGAAGGGTAAGAATTTCGTTAGGCATGCTTTGTGATAATTTATTTCATGATCATGTTGTTATCATGTGATACCTGTTGATGTTGGTATTGTGGAATTATGTTGTGATAATATGTCGTTGAATTGATGTTGCATGCTTATGGTGCCGCATAAGCATTATTAATTGGTTCATTCATTGTGCGGAAGTGAACTGCAGACAATAGACTTACCAGATTTAAGATAGTGAGTGATTCTTGAATTTGAGAAAATTAATCATGGATTAGATTCTTTTGACCAAAGGTTGCTAATCATGGATTTCACTGCTTCAAGTGTGATGGAAAAGAGGGTAACCTAGTTCACGTTGGTACCACATGCATAGAGTCTGCATTGTATATGGATTGTAACATGTAGGATGATTTCCAGTTATTATAATTTATATTATTATTTAATTGCATAAATGAATTATATATAATATTTATAATATATATAAGAATATGTTTTGATAATATATAATATATCAAATTATATATATATATATTTTCAAAACGTATAATGCATTTTATATTGATAGAGATCTCACCCTTACTTTAATGATTTCAGCCCAAGGATTAGCTACTGGAATTGGTGAGGATAGCTCTAGAGTTGAGTCAGCTTAGTTAACCGCTGTTTAATGTGCTCTTGCAGATGTAACAATAGAAACGTTTGTTGAAATCCTAATGGTTTTTTGAATTATGGTTGATTTATTATCCGGAATAACTATGATGATGATTCGATTTGTTATGTTTCATTCCGCTGTTAAACATAACTATAAGTCTGTTTTATTTAATGATTTATTCTTTCGTGAAAGCATGACAACTGGGTTGATTGATTTGAATATTTAAGCAGACGCTTATTGAATTATGATTAAATACCTGATTATTATTTGTAAAAACGCGGTAATTAGAAGGTGTTACATTCAAGGGGCATGATCCTGATGGAGCTTTTGGATTGTTGAAGGAGATGAAAATAATCTTCCATGTGATGGACTACACCCAAACGTAGAAGGTTCGTTATGGGACACATATGTTAGCGGGCGAGTCGACACATCGGTGTTAAAACACGCCGAGGTTGGAAGTCATAGGAGGAACCACTGGATTGTGTTTATAGGAGTTTTGAGGAAGTATTATTCTGAAGATGTTCGGGATAAGAAGGAAATTTTGAGTTCCTTGAGTTGAAGCAAGGAAAGATGTCGGTTACTTGAGTATAAAAGTTTCAGGGATATTATTCTATCCGCACTATAGCGCGGAAACTGCTGAATTTTCAAAGTGCATTAAGTTTGAGAATAGGTTGCGCTCAGAGATCAAGAAGGCAATTGGGTATCAGAAGATTTTTGTTTTCTCAAATTTGGTGGATAGTTGTAGAATTTCTGAAGAGGATAACAATGCTCATTACAAGATAGTTAATGAGAAGAGGAGCAAGAATCAGAATCTTGGTAAGCCGTATAATGCTCCAATTGGTAAGGGAAAATAGGTGTTGCTGAGGGCAGAGAACTAGTGGGGAGACGCCCTTCTAGGTGACTTGTTTCAAGTGTGGGAGACCAAGTCACAAGAGTAATGGTGCACTTCACCAATGTGAAAAGGTGTTTTCGTTGTAAGTAAGGTGACATGCAGCTCCTGAGTATAGACATATGGATATCTGTTTCAATTGTATAAGAAGGCATATTAGTACTCAATATCGGGTCAAGAAAGCACCGTGAAAAAGGTGTTCAATATTGGAAACCCAACCGACAAAGATACTAGAGGTATGTATTTCGTGGATCTAACTCTGTTGATTAATGTGGTTGTTGATGATTGAGTTGAAATGAAATTGCGCATGTACATTGGATTTAATTGTAGTAAGTTGTGGTTAGGTGTAGAGAAGTTAATGATAGTTGTGTCGACTAATTTTCGAGGACGAAATGTCCTAAGTGGGGAGAGTTGTAACACCTGAAATTATTTAATTATTTAAATAAAATTATTAAGGATTTATTTATTAGAATATAATGGGTTGGATTTATCAGTAGAATTATAAGAAGTTGTAATAGATTTATAAGTTGATTTAAGACGATTATGAATTATCGGAATTTGGAAAATAATTATGATGAAATTAATTTGTAGAATATTATTGAAAATAAGTGTGAAATTAATAGGTTATCTATTTATGTTAGAAAAGTAGAAAAGAGGTGAAATTAAGCCAGCGGAAATAATAGAAATATTATTATTTTATTATTATTATAATTATAATTATTATCATTATTATTGGATAAGTTGATTAATATATATATATATATATATATATATATATATATATATATATATATATATATATATATATATATATATATATATATATAGTATATATATATATATATATATATATAAAGAAAACAAGAAAGTAAGAGTTAGAACATAAGAAGGCAAAAAGAGACAGTACATGAGAAGAGTATGTTTTGGGGAAAATTAGTCGCCAGAAGGAAATTACAACCGGAAAGCCAAATCGAGCTCGACCGAAATTGTAGAGTTGAACTTCCATTGAACTCGTGGCAAGTGAGTTCACTAATATAATCGATTAGGATGATTTTATGTGGGATTTAGGTTGTATAAAATTGCTGTCAATTCTGTTTTGTGATGAAATTGATCGATCCAAGGTTTAAATTATATTGCTTCCATTGATGTTGTTTCAATCAGGTTGCTATATGATTCATGTGCTTATATTGAATGATAGGTGTTAATTTTCCGGAAAATAAGTATACCAGGTTGATGAAACCGATATTTAGGCATTTTCACGCTTATGAGCCGACACAAGAGGCCATGTATCAATACATCGAATTGGATTTTTAAAAATGTAAGCTTAAATTAGTGATGCCGATACAAATGCTATGTGCTCACTCATGTGGCTAAATTTGTGAAGGGATTTGTTTATACTTGAAGTTATGCATCGATACATATTGAATGGAATTTGAAACATAACTGAATGTTGTATGAGCTGGATGCAGAGCTATGAGTCAACACATGGTGATCAAAGCAAGGCATGGTTTCTTAGGAAATTGTTTACGTGAATAGAAACCTCTTAGATAATTAACATACCACTATTGTTCAATTAGAATTGATGTGGTGAAATATAGTACTTAAGTAGTTGGATTTATCCATGTAGCAGTGTAAAACAAATATATAGCAGAATAAAATAGAAGAACGTTGTATTAGTAGCGCATCGGGTTTTGTTGGAGAGTATTATTATTGAGAATTTCTAAGAATCAAGTTAGTTGAAGTGACCAAGAAAAGTCTCCGTGGTCTTAAGTAGAAGCGATTTGCCTTAAGTTTGATATTTAAGTAGAAGCGATCAATCGTGGGTTCGATGGTGTAGTTCTAGAGCAGAAGTTCGGTGGCAGAAGTTATGATGAAGCAGAAGTTCTGAGGGTGCAGAAGTTCTGATGACAAGTTCGAGGGCGGTTCTAATGATGCTGGAAGTTCTGATGGTGCAGAAGTTCTGATGGTGCAAAGTTTTGATGAAGCAGAATTTCTGAGGGTGCAGAAGTTCTGATGGCAGAAGTTCTGATGGTGCAGAAGTTCTGTGAGCAGAAGTTCTGGGTGAAGGTGTAAGTTCTGATGGTGCAGAAGTTCTGATGAAGCAGAAGTTCTGATGGTGCGTAGCCTGATGGTCAAGAAACTTCTATACTTCCGAATGATTGAACAGAAAATTTTAGCTTCAAATGCAGGAAAAAGAAACAGTCCCAAATTTTATACAAGAGTCAAAATTGCTGTTATATTTAGTTGCTCATAATTGAATGAGAGAATTTACCGGTAACTAAGATTAATTAGTAGATAATTGTGGTGCGTTGTTTTTGTGAAATTATGTGAATAAGTTTTAATAAACAGTACTGTTAAGTTTGAATTAATATATAATTTACTGATTTTAATTTATTAAATTCGGTGTAGAATCTGCAAATTAGTAGGTGATTCTATTATTTTATTTTTGTTGTAATTGTGTTAATGTTATGGTGTTGAAATATTTTGTGAATTATCGCGAAGTGTATTATTGATTTGTGTGTTGCTGATAATGGTAGTTGCAGGATATTTATGTTGATAAGTGAATAAATAGACAGATGTTGGGTGAAGATGAAATAAGTTGAAATTGAATTGATGATTATCAGGCCTGCCGAAGTAGCGATAGGGATAAATTCGGTGAGATTTAGATATATTATATATTATTATATCATATTTTATTTAGAAGATAGATATGAATTGTGAAGAGCGTTTATGAAGTGCTAAAGATCGGCAACAGTGAAGAGGCTGAGTTTAGGAATATGCATGTGCATTATTTAGAGTCGCATTATAATAATGAAGAAAGAGGATGTTAGTTATGATAATGTTGAGATCGCGTCATGATGATGATTTTGCCATTAATACGTTGTTGGTGACTTAATATAGTTCATGTAATATTGAGTTAGATGGTATTGTTGGGAGAAGCCAGAAAATAGTAATTATAATCAAGGCATAATAGTTATAATTACTATTTTTGCAACCTTCAACAACAACGTCACAACACAACGTTAGCATAAACTTACATTAAGTCACCAACAACATATTCCAACAAAAATCATCATCACGACATGATCACCAACATCACAACAACATCACCAACAACGAATTCATTTATAATGCGACTCAACAATGCACATGCATGTGGTACCACAACAGAGCTTCGGCGCTATTCACTAATTGCCAATTAATAGAGACACAAGGCATAATACTCTTCACACCGCTAATACAGTTTCGAATGCAAATGAAATGCTATGTTAACAACATACAACAACATCACAAATTTCGAGGCATATAATTTATAATACTATCATCATATATCAAAACGTCATCAACATAATCTACAACAATTCATAAATAACATTATTTATCTTCAATACAATATCACAATGTCACAACAATTATATCTAATAATAACGCACATCAATACAATTACCGATAATTCACAAAACAAAGTAACACCAGTTATTCAACACAATTATAAGAAAATAAATATTGAATTACCTATTAATTTATTCAGTTACTGCCATTATTAAACTGACGACACTATACCGCTAATTTGGCTACTATCTAAATTTTGGGACTATTTATCTCTGTATTATTAAAATTATTACATATTGAATCCTTCAAGGCAATATCAGATGTTTCAACTTAACTGGTCGCTTCGCTTTTGACTATCGAATCTAACCACGCTTCGTCGACCATCAAAACTTCGACGATCGCTTTCCAACCATCGAACTTCGATTGATCGCTCGCCGACCATCGTAACTTCTAACCGATCCTTCGCTTCGACCATCATAACTTCGCTTCCACCATCAAAACTTCGCTTGACCATCGAATTTACTCGACCATCAAAACTTCTGACTGATCCTTAGAAGTTCTGAATAGGAATTAGTCTCAACAAAACTAGTCTGCTACTAATATTACTCGTTCTGCTATTTTATTCTGCTATGGCTATTTGTTTTCTACAGACTACATGTTAAATTCACTATCATAATTATTATGTGATCCTAATTATACTACTAGCACATGTATTCATCATACTTAAAAGGTTCCTATAAGTAATGTCATAACAACTACCTAAACCATTTCGTCCCCTTACAACTTCATCTCCTTCATCGTTTTCCTTATTTTTCCAGCACTACGTGTTCTTACAATTCAATGCAGAATCAACTTATTTTCCAGAAAAATCAACACAACACACACATAATCATCAACAAGTGCCAACAATATTAACCACAGACAACACAAATTCAACACAGGTCGATCAATATACCACAATATTCTCAGCATCATCAAATTCATTACAAAAATCATCATACAATCGATTATAGTAATCGAACCCTTCGTTACCTTGGATTGACGGTCTCTCTAATTTCCGATCGATTCCGCGGATTTGACTGCAAATTTATTCCGACGGCTTATTCCCAACCTTGCACTCCTTCCCTTTTCCTCACGTATAACATTCTCTTTCTCAACCAAAAACCTAATTTTATCACTTAATTTATAATAATACTTAATAATAATAACACTATTATTCTCAATATTATTTTGGACTCAATAACACCTCCTTTAATACTACAACTTACCCAACTTAACCTAATATAATATTTCCTATTTATTCCAATGAATAAATAATATTTTTCTTAATATTACCCTTCCGAAATCCTCCACATAATCCGCTTAAACTTAATAATCCAAATACGCTTATGAAAATAGTACCGACAAAATCTAATAATTCTAAATTTGTCCAAATCCAATAATTAAATCAATAATTTAATTAACTAATTAATTAAATTTGGAGCGTTACAAAGACGACTATTTGATTAACTAATAATTAACTATTTAATTAACTAATAATCTGATTGACTGGCTTGTTTTTTATTTCATTTTTTCATAATTCTTTTATTTGAGTTTTCATTTATTTTATTTTGCATTCAAAACTTCATAAAAAAATCTGAAAAAATTATGATAGGCTTAGAATATTATTTATGACTTTGTTTATTTTTTTTAATTATTGGAAATTATTTGATTGGTGAAAAAAATCAGAGTTTAATTAATTGATTTTTGTGTAATATTTTCATTATTTTTTGTTAAAATCATTTCCAAGGTACAAACATTATACACAAATTATTCTAGGCTATCTGATTGGTCTATTTTTTATATCTAATTTGTATTTCGTATTTTCCTAATTCTTGATTAATTTTAGAAAATATGTGAGTAATAGCTAATTTTTTGCAATTTAATTGATTTTAAAATACTTTTTCAAGTACAAAAAATTCACCAATTTTATTTTGGTCCTTTTTCATGATATGTAATTGGTTTCTGACCTTGAATTAATTTTTTTAAGCATTTTTGCTTTTGTGAATATTTTTCATGGTTTATTTGATATATTAATCTTTCTAGATTTAATTTTTAATAATTTTATTAATAAAATATGCCAAAAGTTGACTTTTCTGACCTTTTGAGGTTCATATCTTGATGTTTGAATTTTTCTTGAACGAATTATATTTGTTTGGAATTTTTATTTAAATTGATCAATTGTGTGATTTTAGTTGTTAGGCCTCGTTAGTTAGCTTGACTTCAAGTCAACTGATTAGTTAGGGTTGTATGCTCCTTAGGATTCTAGAAATAGTTTTGTTTAGATTTTAGAACTTGATTTGATATTTTTCCCAACATTGTTAAATTAAGGTTTCTAGTTTGATCATCTTTTGAACATTGCTTGCTTGTGCATTTTTATTCTCTATTTGAACCTTGCTATTTTCACTTGTGCTTGTTGTTTATGACTTTAAATTGTCTTGGGAATATTGTGGGATTTTTGTTTTGATTTTATAAGTCTTGTTACTATTTTTGAACCAAGCATCTCCTCCATAGATGCATTGGTGTTTTTTTTTACTTAAAGGTATATTGGGATGCATTTATACAACCCTTGGGGAATCAGTTTCTCTTTTCTTTTCAACCTAATTTATGATTTTGGGATTTGAGTTCATCAATGAACAATTCACTTCCCCTAAACATACTTTCTTCTTCAATATTGTTTGATCGTTACTTTTGATCAAGGTTTAGGAGGTAGCTTTTGTGTACCACCTTGAATACCTGTGTGAAGCTCTTTAAATATGACCTATCACGGTTTGATCTTTTGTGATTAGCTTGCTATTATACAATGCTCCTATGATACTTATTTTACATTTCATTATTGACCCAACATGGTGACAAGTTAGAAGTCACATCTTTAGTTTTGACCTAATTGAATTTTGTGATTGCTTGAGGACTTTCATGTCCACTTCTTTTGATACTTGAATCTTGTTACCATTCCTCTCTCATATCATTTCTCATTCTTCTTGGAACCCTAGGGTGGAACCCTTATCATCATCTATTTGGTATCATTTGAGAAGCTAGATTGGTCACTTTGTTGGTGTCTGAGCCTCGCCTTTAGTGTTTGCTCATGAGATTTTGCTATGTCTCTTTAAGGTTTCTTGATGTTGACTATTGAATATAAAATTTGAGGACCCTAATTTTGATCTTTCATGATCACTTTTACTTTTATGCACTAGAGACTATATTTTTATATGTTGTCATGACACTTTAACTTGTTAATTTGACAACATTGATTAAAGTTCCTTGTAAGATCATGATAGATACTTATAATAGGAGATTCCACCGTCCTAGGACCTATGTATCAATTATTTTCACACTTGATTTATATCATCCATCATTAATTTAGACAAGTGTTTTCCATCTATCTTTCATGATATTGATTATCAATTAGGTAACTTGTTTTGTGTATTGAAGTTTTGTCTTCTACATTTGTTGCTCATGACTACTATCTTGAGTTAGATTATTACACAAGTAACACATGTATTAATTATCTAATTAAGACCATTTTTTTATCTTTATCAATTGTTTTGAAATTGCATAAGTTTTGGTGTTTTCAAACCCTAATTTTGTATGCTTTTGAGCAAGCCTTCTTCTTTGTGTGAGATGACTTTGTTTATATTTTGTTTATCTCTTAAGATACTGACCTTGTATGTTCTAACACATCTTAGCTTTAACCTCACCCATAGGTGCTTGGTTTATGCTTGTTTTGCCTTTAAAGGCTATCTTGTGTTTGATTGTGCTAGTTTTGCTCTAGCGTGGAGTGCTTTGTTTATGAACTTTGAATGAATTTTTCCACATTTTTGTTTATTTTGTCTAAGATACTTAAATTTTATTTTTTATCACTTCTTCACTTTGTCTCTTGGCCATGTTTGACTTTTTGACTTGTAAACTTTTTTAGTTGACTTTTAGGGTTGAATCATGACTTCTTCTCTTGATAACTTTGTGGTACTTGTGGTGTTGATGCATGCTATTTATTTTGTGCTTTGTATGAATATTATATCTATGTGTTCATCTCTGACCTCACTCTTATGTGACACTTATCACAAGTATGCTCGAGCCCACATGCACACACTTTTGCACACACTTGTATGGATTGATTTTGTTCTCCTTAAGTGATTTATTGGTGTATTGGATACTGTTTTTTATGTCTCTTAACCTTGCATGGTTCATTTCCTTTCATCTATTCCTTGGCTTCTTTTGACTTGTAAACGCTTAGATCAAGGTTTCGACTAGTTTTTGTACTAGTTTTGTGATTGCATCCTTGTGGTATTTTCTTTGTAATTTGATTATGATTTATTTTATGTGATGTTGCTAACGTAATCACTTCATCTTGACACTTTTTCATGTTATGTATGTCACACACTTGTATTCACTTCACTAAACACGATTGTTGCATGATTGTGCACTCTTGTAGAGTTTTGTTCTTGAATTTTTGTGGTTTGGTTTGCATGATATAAATAAGATGTTAACATGTTATCTTCTGACTTTATGTCATTTTACTTTTAATTTTCCTTCATCTCATCTATGCTTAAAATCTCAGTAATTTGCTTTTCGATGCTTTTAGGACTAGTTTTGACCTAGTTTGTGAACTAACTTTGCATGTATGTCTTCATAGTGATGTTTTATGCCAACATTAGGTATATAATAATTAGTTTCCTTTGTTCATACCCATAATTTAGTAACAACTTTGTATGATAATAATTAGGATTAGAAGTAAGTCAGTTTTCCTAGCCATTTTACATTTTCCTTTTTGCATCCTTAAAATTAAAACCTTGTTTTATCAAGTGCATTAAAATACTCTAATAATATGAAACTTTTTAAAAGTAAAAGATAAACCAATATTCTTAGTATTAGGATGTTTCTTCATCCTGCTTGTTGATGATGTTTCGTCATCGTCTGGATATTTCGTCATCTCGTTCAAGGATGTTTCATTATCCCGTATGTAGTTAATGTTTCGCCATCCCGCTTATAGTTGTTTCATCATCATGGAGGATGTTTTGTCATTATTGTTTGTTGTCTCGCCTCTGAACTATAAAACACAAACCAACCAAAATAAGTGAGCCAAACTACGACTTCCGACTTTCCCATTGCACGAGGGAATACGTAGGATCCTGTCGCGCTTGATCGAGCAATGTAAATATTCTCTTTTCCCGTGTTTTCTTTCTTTTATTCTTTTCTTTATTTCTTTATTCTTCTTTTCTTCTTGCATGCATTATACCTCATATACAGATATAGTTAGACCTTTATACCCATTAGATAGAAAGTAAAGTGGATACCGAGAGTACTACGGGCTTGGGTGCTAATCACTTCTCCGCGTAACAAACTTTCTAACGGATCTTTCGGTCGCAAGACCATGATTTTCTATTTCATGTTTACTCGATGTTTACCTTTCCTCTCGAGGGATAAAAACGTTCGATGGCGACTTCATTGATATATCCTATATTAGATGATTTGTTTGGCCGGTTGTTTTAGAATTAATCGCTTCATTTTTCCAATGAGACAAACACATTGAAGACCCTAACTCTTTATAACTTAGCATCCATACTTTGCCTTATTTGTACCTTCCTGTTCGCCCGCTTCACTCTATGTTCTGCACCATTATTCTTCGACCAAAAGTGGTTTGTATTTCTCAATGTTGGTTTTGAAACATTTAATTAACCTCATCCCAATTCTAGGTAAATCACCCTTACTATCACCCAACCATTTCTTCAATGTCAATATGTTGATTCGACTCTATTAGTTGTTGTATTTCTAAGATTAGACATCAGAATACAACTAAACCACATTCTCAATAATAAAAGAGATTATTTTTATGAATGCAATTTAAACCATTGATGCAATTGTAAAATAACCAACTCAATGTTGGGCCAGCCTAAGGCCCACCTAATGTAACACCCCATTCTACCCTCGTAATTAATAATAAAATTAGTTTCAAAATTTCATCCAACATAAATTAAGGTATCACATATTCGTTTTCATCACTTTGCATTATAGTGCACATCACAAAATCAAAAGTCGGATATACCGATTCATATCATAAATCATCATATAAACATATGACTATTCACAAGACAACGGATGTGTTCACAAATATACATATCATCATGTTATCATCGATACATAAAGTTATAACATCATAAGATAGTATACATAAACTATCCTATCAAAATAATAACGTCGCCCAAAACCTGAGTGTTACTACGATCGAGCAGAGCGACTCAAAATAAAGAGACTAGCTAATCCTCATCATCCTCGTGGATCACCTGCACGTTACCAATATAAACAACTAAACAAGGTGAGATACTCCAAAACATATAATTAAAGGCATGATCAAATATATAAATAGTTTTGGAATTATAAATGATATAAGTTAATAAGAGTATGTCAACATACATCAAAATCTTACATACCTAAATTAGCATTTAGTGTATAAAATTAACACTTTAATTTCACATAATCATTATACTGATCAAAACAAAGTATCATAAAACATCGCATTCAACATCAGCCATTAATTAAAACCCAACGCCAAACAACTCAAACATAAACATAACCGACTCCATGAGACACGACTATGTTATACATGTGGTACCCCGATGTGTCCATAATTAGGACATTTGGCATAAAGCCATCGCCGCCATATAAAAGCCCTCATCGCCAATGCAATGTATGACTCGACAATACAACATCATAAGCACGACACAACAAAACATCATCATCGTCATCAAAATTGACATAAAGTCCACGTCGCCATATTTATCCACATCAAGATAAACATATCATCGCATCACATATCATCAAGTATTCATTATAAATGAACCGTCGCAAACATCATGTTTAATCACACCACATCATTATCCATTAATTCACTAAATTCCAAATACGGAAAAATAGTCAAACACCAATAATCGTCACGAAATTCATTCCTAATAACCGACATTAATCATAATCATTAACATCGCAATCGGATTGTCCATACGTGACTTAAATCGACTAAAACGCAATCCGATTCAATTTAACCGTAATTTGGCCTATTTCGGGTCGTTTCATAAAAACTCGAAAATTCGAAAAACTAACCTCACCACTACGTTCTACACGTCGAACTTAGCTAGTACGTCAATTTTCATTGAATTCAAAGCAACTTGTTTCACGCCAAATTACAAAATTGGGAAATCGAACATAATCGGGTTCCAAATTTAATCGGCTAACTTATGTCCCAATTATATTTTATTAATATAAACTATTACTATATGGCATTTGGAAAAGAAAGAAACAGAGACTAACTTCACATTATGCAGTAATGAAGGAATTATGCAGAACAATCATTATCGAACGAAATGACGAATTTTCAATGCACCCTCCATGTAAAAAGGACGATCGTCCCATGGGGTTAAGGAGCAGGAGGCGGCGCTCAGAGCTGGGACGGTCGCCTCCCTGTGAGGTGGGCGCCTCCCATGCTTCAAGCTAACCAATTCATCTTCTTCTCCCACGGTTCCACCGCATAGAGTTTTTTCCGGTTTATAGTTTATGCATTTTCTATTCTAGCAACTTATTCCTACTAGCCATGGTAATAAAACACTACATCTATACTCCTAACCCAACTTTCCTAAGTTATTCCAACAATCACACACACAACTCATACACTATACTATCAATTTTACCCTAAATCCAAAATATATCAACCAAACCCTAACTATATAAAATGGAAGATCAAACCCCTTACCTTAAGAGCTTGGATGATCTTAGATGCTCCAACCAACTCCAACTCCTAGCTTGCTCTTTTTCTTCTTCTTCTTCTTCCAAAACTCTCTAGCTTTTCTAAGTTTGGTTTTGTGTAATGTAAGAAAATGAGGAAAATGGTGGTTTTATGTTGGTTCATTAAGCCAAGGGGTGTACACCCATTCTCACCAATTAGCCCTCACACCCCAACTTGTCTTACTAATTATAACATTAATAATATCTAATAATATTATTAACCCAATTAATTAAAATAACTCGAGAAATTAAATATCGGTCCGAATAATATTTTATCGAACCGACTAAATAAAACCGGACCGAACGAAACGTCACGAATATATTAATGATATATCGATTAATATAGATATTCTCGCCGCAAAATAATCGTCAAACGGTAATTCAAAAATATTAATATATTATATATTAAATAAAAGGACGTTATATATATATATATATACATATATATATATATATATATACAATATATATATATATATATATATATATATATATATATATATATTATATATATATATATATATAAAAACAAGACGAGAGCAGCAACATCAAAATAACAGGGAAGTGTTCAAGCCACAATCTCTCAAAGATGAAACCCTATTTAAATCATCCAATAGATTACCCATCCTGGCAATTTCAAGGGGTTAAAAATTTTGCTTCAAAAGAATAGATTCCTTTTGCTACATTTTCAAAGAAAGCTCCAACAATGCTCATTGTTGTCCAGAAAGATCATTCTTCATTAATTCGAAATAAAAAACATAAGACAATGGTAATAAAAGATTGAAGATCATTAAAACACAAAGAATCGATCATCTTATATATTATTCATAGTTATCATGTAACTATATTTTTCATCCACTTTGATTTAATATATTATATTTAGATAAATATATTATATATATAATATATATATATATATATATATATATATATATATATATATATATATATTATATATATATTATATATATATATATATATATATAAAACAAATGCGTAAAAAAAACTACAATAGAGAAATTGTTGTAATTTTTTTGTTACAATGATTTAAATTGATCGTTGTTATATATTTATAAAATAATATTATTTTTAACGATAATTGTTGTTGGAGATAACTTATCTTCACTAATAATAATGTAATATTTGAGACAGAGAAAAGTTATTAGAGTAATTTATAATAATCGGTGCAATATGTATATTAAAATTTGTATTATTTTCAACGACAATATTACTTTTATGATAAGTCATTTTTTCAAATAATAATGAAATTGTTGAGAAAAAATTACTTATTGTAACGACATAATCACTACTAATATATTACTATTATTTCAGCTAAAAATAGTTGTCAACAAATTAAATTTCATTGCTAAAAATAGTTGTCAAATATCTTATTCCTTTGTAGTTGTTGAATGATCTTTGACACTCAAGTTGACTAAATAAAATTCATATTTTCATTGGGGATTATTTTTTAACAAATTCTAGACAAAAGCAGAAGTGGAAAGGAGAAATGTAACTAGTGGTGTTCTTGTGTGTCCTTCGTATTTAAAAAAGAAGATATTATCCACCTTCAATTGTGAGGTTAGCTATAAATTTTGTGTCATATTGATTTGTGATTAAAATGCATAGAGATTTTTTATTGTGATTACAGCTGTCAATTTAAAAGATTATGACTTAATTTTTAAGTCTCTCAAAATATAAAGAATCTAAATTTAAAAAAATAAATGAGCTCTAAAATAAATAGGATCTCTAAATTAAAAATCTTTAAATTTTAAGTAAATTTTAAAGTCCAAAATTTTCACTAATTTTTTTAAAAATATTTTAATCAAAATTGACTTTTATTTTGAAAAAATCAATTTTTTGTAATTTGTAATTTTTTTTTATAAGAAAAATAGACATTTTTATATTTTCGACAAAAAATCATTTTTTTCAAAAAGTCGATTTTTTGTATTTTCAAAAGATTGATTTTTTTCTAGAAAAAATTTAATTTTTATATTTTCGACAAAAAAACTAATTTTTTTACAAATCGACATTTTTTTTTCTTTTCGCCATAAAATCGGGTTTAGTTTCTAACAAATTATAATTTAGGTCATTTACTTAGGGTCCCATAAAACACAAAAATATGAGAGACTTAAAAAATGAGGTAAAAAAATTTTCTTTTAATAAAGAACCTAAAAAAAGAGGGCTATAAAGATTTAATTGTTAAAGCTATGTAATTTAGGGTTTTTTTTTACTCCACTAAGTGCGACAAATTTCGGTGGAACATTTCAACATGTTTTTTGGCTGGTTTAAGGCTACTGGCTTTAGGGAAGTTATGATGCATGATTGGTATGAGCTCAGGTGTGTTGGTATATTTGGCTAAATTTTGATCGTGGAAATGCTTTGTTATGTTCCACAAGAGTAACGATTTGAGTTGGGATGATTGGTGTAATTTATTTTCTAGAAAATTATTGTTGACTTTTGTAGAACTTGTTTTGTCCATGTAATTAGATTGAACATACTCCTCTTAACTAATTTTGCTTATAAAAAAATTACTAATCTCACAACTTTAAATTTAATTTTAATATACTACAAAATAAAATAATATTTGGTTGAACCTATACGGTGTCTTCTTGCATGGGGAGAGTAGCAAGGGATCCTTTTTCTGGAGACTCCTTGTGTCAATCTTTCAACTTGATTTGAAAATATGTATGGTTTTACTTTGGATTTTTTTCAACTGAGCATCTGCAAAATTAAAACAATATTTTATTTCCAATAATATATAAAGGGTTGGTAATGACTTTGTACAAATTGTACGTTCCTCTTTTACCTATAAAATCATTGACTTGTTGTGAATGGGAGACTTTGGATTCAACTTAACTTGATTCCGAAGAGTGAGAAGATGTTTTTTATTACATATATTAAGAAGTCAAAGTCGGTATACCAACAGATCAGGACATTAATTGGTGTTGCAAATTGAAAATAACACACTTATCTATTTTAAGTAAGGACCTTTTTCCACCCTACCCACCATTTCCATCTATGCATTTGAATACATTAATTACAACAATATTCATCTATAACTTGAGTAAGAACGTGTTTCTTTTCACGGTGATTTCATAGAAGCTACAAAAGGTTTTACGTCAGATGGAGAGTTTGTGTAAGTCGTTGTTGAAAATCATTTGTATTTTTAATGAAATTAATGTTTTGTTTGAGAATTTGGAAGAGAGGAAAGAGAGCTTTGAAAATGTTTTTTTAAATATTGAAAATTTAACATTTTTGAAAATAAGATATTGTAAAAAATGATAAAATAATATTTATTATTTAGCTTTCAACGATTGGTCTAGTGGTGAATGCTTCAGTCTTAAGAGTGTGTTCTTCTGAAGGTCTTAGGTTTGAATCTTTTCACAATTTCTAGTTCAAATTTAAAATATGTCAAAATTCAAGAAATGGAGAGCATCAAGTAGAGGTTAACAGTCAGAGACATAATGTGATCTTGCCTCAAACCATATCATATTGGGATAATGAGGGAAGACAAAGATTT
>CM038794.1:290499933-290548936 GCA_021764765.1 Vicia sativa
TGTTTCCGACTTATTCATAGCATTCCCATACGGATCAAACATCAAACACTAATTTTCATCCAACAAACGCGATTATTATACTCGTAGCATGATTCCATTATTCATAAACATCCCATTAACATTACTACGGTTCCAATTCATACAATTGGCCTTAATTTGGGATTAATTCCCCAAACCTAAATTATCCATTTTCAAGATTCTTGTACTCTTAATCATCAATTGCATCTTAAAACCATAAGGCATTATAATGAATGAAATCACCTTACCTCATGATGATTCTTTGATTTTCCGTTTGGCTTTCCTCCTTCTCTTCTCTTCTTCAATCTCACGTATGATGCAATTTCTCAAATGACTCTTTATTTTCCTTCTTTTTCCTTTTATTATTTCTTTCTTATTCAATAAATAAAATAAAATAATAATTAGAAAAGTAGAAACTTGATTTACTCTTCACACCCCTCTAATTACTCCTCACACCACCAACTCTTCCAATTCGTTTAATTAATTAATTAAATTCCGATAATCCAAGAATACCAATAATTAAGTTCTAATTAATTAATAATTAAAATTAATTATTTAATAATTGAATTATTTGAGATTGTCATGTGGGGTGCTAATATCTTCCCTCGTAAGACTTCCTTACCCGATCTCTCATTCACAAGACCGATTTCTCCCTCGGGTTTTCTCGATGTTTACATTTCCTTTTGGCGGGATAAAAAGTTCGATGGCGACTTCATGATATTTTCGATATCGGATAATTTTGGTCGATTGTTTCACCGCAGTCGAAGAAAGCACATCGAAATGAGGCCTCATAATATATATGTCATGGTTAAATCATAACTAAATAGTACTCCTATTTGTTTTGTCATGCTGAACCATAACTAACAGGGCCTCTAAAATTTAAGCGACTCTTCCAAAGAATATTCCACCGATTTTATGTCTCTCCATCACAGGAACCTAAATTATTATCATGCTTCCAGCTTAGAACCATATTTATCTTACAATACAAAATCGATGAGAATGAGACAAATGTTCTATTTTTAACCTATAACAATATTATGAGATGTCTAAAAAATTGCTTGATGCCATTATTTGAATTTATTGAGGACTCCTTAAACTATCATCTATAAGCTTTCAAATGAAACCCTTCCATCTACTATACTATAATAAATCACAACTTCAATTCACACGGGGTCATATAAATATAAACATTGCACAAAACAAAGAAAAAATTCAAAGTTAGACAAATATATAACTCAATAAATCAAACACATATATTTTCATAAACAAACACCATTGGAAGATAAGCCAACTTGTCTATGTTTTAAACATAGTGAAACATAAATGAGAATCAAACTCTCATGCAAGTCAATACAATTAAATATGAAACTCTCGTATCATTATCAAAGTTTTAACAAGCGATTATTACCATGAAAACAAGCGACAAAATAGTATTGGAAGATGTTAGTATCGCAATACCGTTATTCATCGAGAAAGATATTGGGTTAATTCCCTTCTGAGAATCGGTGTCACAACAATACTTCACAATCACAACCATAATAAGTATCACAACAACAAACCATTATCGCTTTTATTTAAAACTTTGACCATCGTGTAATCTCTACTTTGCAACTTTACAATATAATTTAGGTTCACAACACTCCCACTTATGGTTATAAAACTCGGCCCGATATCATTAACAAATAATTGATCTTCCTAAGTTTCAAAAGTTCCAACAACCTATTATCCTCTAGCATAAAATTACAAACCCTAGAAATAGATGGAAAAGAGATTAAGTTCTTGAGTAAAGAAAACAATAAGCAATGAACAAAGGTGATTCTTGTTGATAAAAAATTGGAACAGAAATAGGCCAAATTCTTCATCAATTTGGATTGTGCTAACAATCCATTTCCCATTTATGTTGTTGAGGATAAGTTTGAAGTAGTATGATAGAGATCTGATTTGGATGAGAAGAGCGTCGAAGTTCAGGTTTGGGGTAGAGTGAGGTAGAGGCGTGAGGTTAGGGAAGCGGAGGAAGAGGCGAGGAGATAAGGGACGATTTTACGGTGGTTTTGAAGGAGAATTAGAGACAGTTGGTGATGAAGAGTGTTTAAAGTAATTCCTTGTCTTGAAAATATTAGATGTGTTTTGTTTTAGAGTGTAAGCAGTTTGTTTCACATGATTTAATTTTAGATTAGATAGATATGATTTAGATCTAAAATATATAGATTTAATTTAGCTCCAAAATAGGTATTTTGGATTATAGTTTTTGTCAGTCATTACTGAATTTTGCGGTTGAAAAGTAAATAAATGTTTTCCACAATTTGTGAGCAGAGACTCTGAGAGAAAATAATTCTTTATTTTTTCTTTCATTTTTCATTTCATTGTTATTGTGTGGTGATAACAATCTTGTTCATCAAGATTGATATAAATTCATCATAGGCTTTGGTTGATTTCCATCGAGAGATTGTTTGGAGACGATGAAGAAATTTGGATGGAGTGGTGGTGGCACCGTTGATTAGTTTGAAAATGTGTCCCATAAGTCGTCTGCAAATCCATCGAATGAGTACTTAGACATCTCCTAGAAAAATATTTTCAAATTTTGGATATATATTTTGGACGCATTTAAAATAAATATATTTTGAATAATTATGGAAACATGTTCGTATATATTATAAAGATGTATTTTCAAACATTATTTTTTCCAAAAACATTAGAACTCTTTCTCCTTCCTCATTAAAAAAAACAACTCTAAACTACTTAACTTTCTCAAACTCTCTCAACTCACATTCTCTCAATTATTCAATCAATTTTGAAGCTTATTCAATCAACATCAAGTCCATCAAAGAGCCCATCAATTGTTGTCTCAAGACTTTATTCCACATGGATAGCCATATGAACTTGAGAGAACTATTGTTGGGGTTAGCCAATCAATGCAAGAAAGAATTTTTTCTTTTGGATTCTTTGTGAGGCAGGTTTTCTAAGAGAAAAAAGGGGAAAGTTGGTTGACAATCGTAAAATCGTCTTGAGAATCCTTTAGAAAGGATTTTAACATACCTTAGCTTGTGTGAGGTTATCATTAAAACCTTCCTTCTGAAAAGGAAATGTTTTCTTTAGCAGGCTTAAGAAGCATTGAAAGAAACTTCATGCTAACATCATCGATCTTTACAATAGTCTTGCCGGAGGATTTGTGTCGGATGCCTTCTTTGGGCAGGAGGTAGTTTTCCTTAGCTTTTTCTTCTTCTTCTTCTTTGGATTTGAAGTTGCATCAAAGGGTTGACCGGGGTGAGGAATTTATGATTGAGAAGGTTTCGAGATTATTTAGTCCTAGTGACTTCATCTTCTTCCATTTGTTGAGTTTTCGGATAAAATGGATATCAATAAAATTAGGTGAATGGGCAAGATCGAGAGGAAATAGAGTCAATGGTTCAAACTTGAGATTTCTTTGACACTTCATTTGTTGCGTGAAAAACACAAAATCGCCGAATTTTATTTATCCGAAGGAAGAGAAATTATCGAGAAAACAAGAGTTGTTATCCGAGGTATTATCCTAACAAAATACTTCAACTCATTCAAATCATGTTGCCTTTATGTACTTTTCTCTTTAATTTTTTCTCAAAGATTAGAATCTTGTTAATTCTTGTAATGATGTAAACTATTGTACTTCTACAATATGTAGCAAAGTGATGACATTTTCCACTTGTATGTTGAGAAATTATCTTGTTGATTTTAAATCCATGCAAATACTCCATCAAGATGATGCAAATGCTCCTTCCCCATAATTGTGTGGTAGTAAATATGTTTTCCATTCGAATACAACAACATGTCTTTCATTTAAAACAATAATCAAATAAATCTTTTTAGAAGAACTATGGTGTTCGATTCTTTCGAGATACGTGAGGAATCGAGTTGCAAAATTCATGCGAACAGTAATAAAAATATTTCTTTTGTTTTCCCTTTAATAATTCATCTATGCATTCTTTTAGCTTATAAGTTTTGGATACAACACCTTTGAATAAAACAAACATAGGGGATCCGTTAATACAACATATGTTTATGGTGCTAATACCTTTCTTTATATGACCCGTACCCTTTCTCTTAACATGCTTTGCACTTTGTGTTGTTCTTTGCCTCGCTTATTACTTTGCATGCTTTTAGATTTTATTCAATCTTTTTCATTTCTTTTGGAACAATAAAGTTAGTTTAATCACAATTTTTCACGCTACACTAAGTACTTTAATAATTATCATGGAGTTTCTTTTACTATATTTTGATCTTGAATATAAACTAGTTGGTTTTGTTGTTTTGAAGATATAATGGCTTCAAAATGAATTTTGAAAACGAAGGAACTCTACATAAAGGTTAAGGAACTAAAGAATTTTGTGGTTGAACTTAAAAAGGAGGTGCAGACCTTGAAATTCACAACTCTTCATTGAAGAGAAAAGTGAGTTGGATATTGAAATGACCTTATAGTTTATAAATTATTTTCCGTTGTTGTCTCTCAAGCTGAATGGTCTTTTTGGTGCTGACATCTCTCAAGTGGATCTCACCAAGGAAATCAAGAACTACGGGTTGTTTAAGTCCATTAATGAAGAGGTGTGAAGAGAAAATATCTATATTACAAGTGTTAAAGTTATTGTTATTGCTCGAGACTAGAGGATGACAATGCATGGAAATGAAAAAAGCAAAAAATACTTGTATTAAAACCAAACTGTAAAGGCATTAGTAATGTCAAATAGTGAAATACAAATACAAGGAAATACAAATACAAGGAACCTCTAACATAGAATAAAGAGAACCGCATAAATTATCTCCCAATGCATTAAGGATCTTCTAACCAATTACCTAAAAGGAATTCTTGTAATAATTAGTTAATAACCATCTTCCCAATCTTATTTTGCTTACTAATTCCCTCCACTTTAAAATTTCATAGTCCAGGTTAACTAAAATTCAATTAATCAATCACATATTAATATGAATATATGAACTAGCTCATACTATGGAAATAAGAATATCTAGTCAAAGTGATATAGTATTCAACCAAAATGTCCTAACAATTATTAGTCAACAATACATTCCAATCTCAAACTTCAACCTTCTACATATATCACTATATAAATGCATACACATGCCATATTTATTTAATAAAAAAATTCTTCATATTTTCATGTAAGCCTAAATTTTTAATTTTCTTTGTTATTAACCTATTAAACTTTTATTAAAAGTTAATATAATAAAATTAACTGTGATACATAGTTAATATAAAACGTTTTACACCATCAACATATCACAATTCCTCATAAATATTACTTTGTTATTAAATATAATTTTAAATCTAATCATTTACTTTACCTCATAATGCATGGCTTAATTTCTCAATTTTATATTACAATACAAAAAGTCAAATCACCACCTAAACTATTTCTTTTATAAACAACAACCTAATCTATCTAATACTACTATATATACATAATAGTTAATACTTTGTATCATATCAATAATGTAGCTAATCTATCTAATACAATATCTTTAGTCAATATTGTAATAAAATATGTATAACCAATGTAAGTTAGTATTTATTTTTACATCAACATTAATGATAGTAGTTACTTTTAAAATACTTACCTCACATATAAATAAAATTTATTGAAGTTTATGAATGGTTAAAATAGTTCCACTTGCAATAACTTTATGCTTTTTAATTTTCTTCATTTTAGAGAGAGAGAGAGAGAAGTCGACGACGAAGAAGAAGAATCAAAAAGCAATCCCATCTCTTCTGCGTGTCATTGCACATCAGAACTGAAGGAGAAAGAGAGAGATAGAAACCCATCCGTTTCACAAATCTATGCACAATTTCACACCGACACTATAGGTTTCTTCTTCTTCTTCATCATCATTTCACAATTTTGCATTTTTTTCTTTCGATTTTGATGTGTTTTTGATCAAGTTTTGATTTTTTTTGGTTGAATTGTTAGGGTTGCTTTGGAATCGGGTTTAATCTTCTTCGATTTCGTTTGTGGTGGATCTAATTTGATTAGGGTTTTTTTTGGGGTGTTTTGGACGTTACATGCATATGGGGTACGTTTTCTGAATCTGATTATGGTTTTTAGAAAGTTTTGTTCTTTTTGCCTTTTTTACTTCAATTACCTTTGTGGGTGTAGCTGGTTTCTCTTGTATTGATTGTTAACGTGTTTGCTCATTTTACCTCTTTTTTTTCGTGTTGATTTAGATCATTTGTCTAGAAATTTAATGAAAATGATTATGATTTAGATGATTGTTTAGAAATTTCACGAAAATGATTGTATTCAAGATGGGGTATGGAGTTCAATCATGCATTTTTGTTTTTGGAATGGATTATAGGAAGGTGTGTTTGTGTTCTGGGATTGGTTTGCTAGGTGTATGTTTGGTTCTATGGTGATGGAAGTTGATTTTAAGTGATGAATTTTTGTAAAGAAATGGATCTTGGTGTATGCTTGGTTTAGCTCTTGGAAGAAGCAAAAGCGATTCTAGGGGTGTAGAATTGATTTTGGAATGATTTTAAGGAGTTTGGTTCTTCTAAAATAAAATTGATTCTCTGAAGCTAGAATTTGTAGCTTTGAGTTCAAACTTGATTTTACATTGAAATTTACTTGTAAACTCAATTTTGCATGAAGTTATCCAAACATAAATCTCTTCATTTAATTTACTTTAAACCTGAATCAACTCACCCAAATCAAGTTTTCACTGCAGAACCAAACATATGCTTAGTGTAAAATGTTACTTTTTGGATCAATTTGTTAATTTTTATTTTAAAAATTAGAGATTAGCGACTAGACTGCCATGTATGCCGATCAATTGCAGCTAAGAAATTGATGTATTTGGCAGTATTGTCAATTGGGGATCACGGGAGTAGGGTTCATTCAAATTCTGATATATGCTATAGTGTAGCACAGCTAAAGCGATTATTTGACAATATTTTGTACTAAATAACTTAATGCAGAACAATAGCTAACTGTTCAAATTCAACTATGGTTATTTAGTTGTCAACACTGGTGTTTGTTTTAGCCTTTTAGAAAGAATGTCATATATGTGGTTATAATTATGATGTGGTACATAACAGAAAATAATGTGATTTGTAACAGAGCAGTGGTTGTGTTGGATGCTATAAAAGGCCTGTACTAGTTACTACTGTGGAAGCACCGTCAAAGGGGTTAAAATAGTAGGCAAGACAGTGGAGAAACCTAGTACATCAGAGGATTTCTGGACCACCAACGCATGATATGGACAACAGTGCGGTTCAATCGCAAGGAAGTATATCTTCAACCAGTCTAACTAACCAAGCTGTGGCTCCTCATGGCATTCTTCCAACAACCCACCTGAGTTTGTAAATCATGGTATTCTTCATTGCTTTTGTTGTGCAGATAATTTACTAAAGCATTTTGTATTTTTATCAGATGCATGTTGATGCTTATATATGACATGCATCTTTGTATTCATACCAAGTTTCATGGAAATTGCTGGCCAGTTTTGCATTTTGTCGTCTTATTTATATACCATTGATGGTCCATATTTCTATATTAAGTTGTGTGACAAAATTTTGGCTGAAGGTATATATTAGTTATCTTACTTTCAAGTGCATCTATGAAAATATTTTGGCTGCAGGTCTAATTCTATGGAACCAGACTAAACAGCGCTGGGTTGGAAATAAAAGTCCGAGAATCGAAATAACAATTGAGAACCTAAATTGAGGTGAATAACATCCTTGCCGTTGGACTAATTCTATTGGAAACTTCTTATTTCTGTAATTTTGTTTATGTTATTGGGGTTATCGCAAACTGTAAGCTTTTATTATTTTCTTTCTGCCGTCTAATTTTATCCGAGACATTTTCTTTAAGTTGTTTCATGTTGGCGTGTGTGTTGTGAAACTATTCTAATGGGTCAATAAGATATGAACTTCTGTGAATCTTGTCAGAACAACTTATTCTCTATGCCTTGCCAATTTTTTTGGCTTTGCAGTTGGAATGCAACATATGAAAGTTTACTGACAAGCAACAAGCCATTCCGTCAGCCCATCCCCCTTGCTGTAAGCATCTACTTCTGAAGAATAAGCCATTCATTTAGTCTCTAACTTGATGGTTTATTCAGTTCTTTAACAACCATGTATGCAATTTTGATTGAAAAATAATGGCGTGATTGTTTGCTTCTATGAAAACTGATTAATAGGAAATGGTAGATTTTCTTGTGGACGTTTAGAACAGGATGGCCTGTATGACTGAGCCGATCAAGGTTGAGGAAGTGCGGTTTCGATTGTTTGATCCTTAAAATAATTTTAGATCTTGCTTCTTTAGAAACAGGAGGAGGAAGGGAATGAATGAATATGTTGCTCACTATGTATATCAATGGTTATACAATGCCACAGCAGGCGTTAAGATGATTGTATTATACTTTATTTAATTGATTGCCCTGGTTTCCTCTGGTATCCATAAGAGGCAAGTTTTGAAAATCTCCTTTTGTTAACTGCATGTTGCTACACTTCAATTTTCTCTGCTTTTCTGTCAAATTTGACCAAAAATATGGAGGAGAATGGTTTACTAGTACACCATTTCTGACTTGGTTTTCATATTCATGAAACATGACATTTAAAATTCACATTAATAGAAACTTTATCTCAAATGATATTGAGAGTGGTTAAATGAATATTTAACTTCATTATAGATATGATTAGAGAATTCAAAAACAATATTATTATATACTTAAAATTAAGACAACATAGCATCTCAAATAACAATTTTTGTGTTTTTGACTTAATTATTTAACTACTCACCCACCCAAATGGCAAGGGATTTC
This sequence comes from Vicia sativa, assembly GCA_021764765.1. Classification (NCBI taxonomy): domain Eukaryota; kingdom Viridiplantae; phylum Streptophyta; class Magnoliopsida; order Fabales; family Fabaceae; genus Vicia; species Vicia sativa. Next base: position 290,508,757 of record CM038794.1, read on the forward strand.
TTTCCCGATTCTAGGTTCGAATTCAATTTTGATCGCATCAATCAATGTTAAATTCTTTTGATTGATGTCCGTTGTAATTCTGAATCGAGAGATTAGTCTCTGCATTTAGCAATAATATTCACTTTCTACTATTTATTTTATAACTACTCACTTGCATGTTGATTCTGTACAAATAAATTCTTTTTACACAATATATAACATCAAATTCATTTATTTTTTGTAATTTTAATCTATATAGTGAAGGTATTCACGATTTTAAAAGAGAAGCTTTAATTAGAGTCAGGCCCAAGATTCTAATTTTTATGGACCAGAGTAAATTTCTTAAGTCCAGAACAAGGCCCATAAAAAAGCTATTTAGAAGATGCTCAAAGCTTCATGTGATAATTATTCTTTACCACTCTAGAACACTCTTTGAATCGTATAATCATAACCATGCAACAATGCATGTTCTCGAATTTATTAGACACTTCTCAAAGTATCCAAAACATACATGTCCTTATTTAAGGTGTCTCAACTCCTTCAATTATTACAAGTAGAAAACAAAACAAAACAAAAAAACAGTTAAACATTAAGGTAAATAGAAAATGGCTTTGGCACGTTTGGCTATGAAAAATTTACAGCAAAAGCTATTATCTGGAGGAGGTTCCTTGCTGAAGCAACACAAGAGGTTGAGTAATGATATTAACAATAATGAGTTGGTTGCAAGGTTTTCAAGTGGTGTTGGTGATAAGGTGAAATCTGAAGGAAGTGAAGTAGCTATCTCGGAAGATAATAATAATAGTAAGAAGAAGTCAAAGTTGTTACCGGCAAAGAGGAGAGGTAGAAGATGGCTTTCTAGAGACCTTGATCGTGACTTCCTTCCTACTTCTTTTGGTATTTTTCTCCTTCTTGCTTTTTATTCTCTCTTTAGATAATATAATCTTAATCTTTTGATTCTTAGACATCTAATCTTAATATTTCAAAGTAATTGGTTAAAATAAAATTTCAATTGAGAAATGAAAATATGATGGATGAACTGCTTACAAAATTGATGAGGTTTACTGATTTCTTGGTTCTGGTTCTAGTATTAGATTACTAGTCCAATCAAATAATTAAACTAGATTAGATTAGATATAAAATAATAAATAGATTAAATTAGATTAAATAATAATAAAAAATATAATTATAAAAATATCGATATTAAAAAATTCAAAATTTAAAATATCATAATTTCATTCATTTATTTTTAAATTAAAATTAAAATGAGATCATTTTGTGAAGAAAACGTCGATTTTTGAAACCGCCTATTCGTCTTAGTTTTGTCGATTTTAATTTTTATTACTTTAATAGCTTAATCGATTCAACAATTAAATCAAATCAATAACTCTTTTGATTTTGTTTCAATTAATTCGATCGATTGATCTTTGAATTTTCGCTCCATTTATAATTAATTGTGATAATTTGGGTTTAAAAAGTCCGCATCCACGACAACTATCATAACAAAATAATATTGACGCATGTCGCGATATAATTAAAGAATAAATTGTGGTTGATTCACACCGGAACAATTATGATTAGTGTTGTAACATCCATATCGATCTAAATTGCAACAACCATTTCATAAAACCATGGTGATAATTAGGATTGGAAGTGAATCTAGTCAAGTCGAACTCGCATTATTTCAACTCGATTAGTTGAGAATAGGTTCAGTTTAAATATTGATTTGACTTTGTCACACAATTTTTTTCCAACTCATACATGACTCGTTAAAAGTTCACGAACAATTTGATTCAACTAATTAGATTCATCTCATTAAGTTCAACTTCTTTGTTTTACAAATTTAAAAGTTATTTTTTAAAATTTATCTTTTATATATTTAATATTTTAAATTAATAATTTTTAAAAAATAAAATAAAAATTATAAGATACCATGTTTATTTTTTTATAATTATTTTTAAAAATATTTTATTAATATAAGATTAAAGATTTCAAAGAAATCTTTAAACTTACTTTTTGAGACTAATAGTATTAATTATGCTTGTTTCTAAATTTCTAAAATTATAGGATCTGTTTAATAGTATATATTAATACAGTGTAAAGTTATTGAAAATTCATCATCTTATTATTTAGTTTATTTCTTAATTAATTTTTAGGAATAATTATTTAATATTTTTTATTACAGTGTAAAATTGGATTACACTTATAATATATATTTTATATATGACTCTTTTAAGAAAATTAAAAATGGAAAAATTATTTTTATTGAAGAAAGAGAGAACTAATTAATTAAATATTTATCATATGGTGAAACAATTGTAAATAAATTTGTAAAGGTGCGGTAGTATAATTTATAAATAAATTATTGATATTTATAACTTAACCTTATTCAAAAAGTGATAATATTTTTTTTTAATTGTAAGATTTAATTTTATATTGTAGTCTTTTAATTTAAGATCCCTTACAAACTCTATATGTATTAATTTAAAAAGAAAAACTAAATGATATATTACGATCAAAACTTCCTTACAAACTCTTATATGTATTAGTTACGTTTTAATAATAATACTCTATTATATTTGTAATTAAAAATAAATTTATTTTTCTACAAATATATTTTAAGTAAAGTAAAAATTAAATAGACACATTAATTTTTAAATAAGAGTGAAATGTATAATGGAGACTTATACTTAAATAGGAGACCGCTTAATAGAAAAACATAAAAATTGTGATAAATTATTTTGATAAAACATAAAGATATATCATAAACTATTTTGAATATAAATGTCTATATTTTGTTGTTGTAAATTTAGCTTAATTGGTAAGAATTTGATATTATTAAATTGAATATTAATGCAAACGCTAGACTTTACGATTGTTCATTATCACTTTATTGAAAAAAATAAAATAAAATGTATTTTTTGTTACAAGAATATATTGAAGGATAGAATGGTAATTTTCTCCTTCATATTTATTATACTCCTACATTGCTAATTAATTAATTAATAATCTTATTTTGAAATTCACTTGTCTAATCTTATCTTATGAACACAATATTCCAGTTAGCAATGTTTGTTTGAAAATTGAAACAGCATGTTTGTTTGACATTCTTTGAATTCAAAGATACACACGATCCAAGACTATTTATACTATGACTCACATTAAAATGAACACACATTTCAAACAAAATTTATTGTCTTTCCTCCATGTCCATTCACATTTAGTCAAAGAAACTAATTTTCATTCATAATTGCTCTAGTAAATTTATTTTGGATCTAACAATGTTTACTTTGGTGTCCACATTTTTGAATTCATATAGTATTATAAGTCAAAAGTTTAATATTGATATTCAACCTAACAATATTGATATTTATTTGTTAAACTATAATTTTGTGTTTGGTTTTCAGGGTTATTTCCACCAAGTATTGGAAATGCACTAATGCAAGCAACTGAGAACATGAACAAACTATTTGAAAACATGAATTTGACACCATGGTCATTAACTGGAAGAGTGAAAGAAAGTGACAACCATTACAAACTAAAGTACGACATGCCAGGAATTCCTAAAGAGAATGTCAACATAACAATTGGTGATGGAGTTTTAACAATCAAAGGAGAGCACAAAGAAGAAAGAGGTGATGATGATGATAATAATGAGTATTGGTCATCATCTTATGGTTATTATAATACTAGTATGGTTTTGCCTGATGATGCTAAGGTTGATGAAATTAAGGCTGAGTTGAAAGATGGTGTTTTGGTTGTTACCATTCCTAGGTGTGAGAAGGTTAAGGAAGATGTTAAGCATGTGAATGTAGAGTGATGAAGGTTAAAGGGATTGTGTAGAGTGTGGTGAAGTTGTAATGGATTTTTGATGTTTGTGACTTGGGAGTTTTTCATATTATATATTACTTGCATTGTGTGTAAAAGAACATTATGAAGAAATAAAGTTTCTTGTGCTAAATATGAGTAAATTGCTTTTTATTAAAATATTATGAAGTTTAGGATAAATGATGAATAAAATTGATACAAATAAATGAAAAATTGTGTCGCTACTTATTTTTAGACATAATTCTCAAATCTTTGCAAATAATTTTTTTTTACTCAAATGTCCTTAAGAACAAGCTCATCCATCTATTGGACGAAGCAATAAAAACACATTATTATATAGATTTGAATTGATTAATTGAATATCGATTGATTGATTTCAAATGATTTTAAAATTTCAAATAGCAATAGGACTAATTAAGTCGGTTATAGAATTTCAAATGATTTTTAAAATTTCAAATAGCAATAGGACTAATTAAGTCGGTTAACAAGAGATCCGACTTAAAAAGTAAAAAAGTCAATTTAAAAAGTAAAAAAGTCGCAAATAACATTAGTTTATTTTAATCAAAATGTATAAATTGATTTCTTGACAAAAAACATTAGAAATCGATTCTAAATTTAGGAATCAAGCAAATGTTAAAAAAATATATGTATTTAGAGAAAGCTAACTAAAGAAAGTCTAATAAAACTAATGAATATACATCATATAATTTCTCATGTGATAGCTGGCATTGTCATAGGAGATAATAAAAAATAGGTAATTCTAACACGTGTTTTACGGGCACATGTTATGAAATCTAAAAATAAAAAGTTTGTATCGGAAAAAGTAATGAAAATATTAATTATCAACATTTGATTAAAATAATGCATAATTTTAAAAATAATATATATTCAAGTTTTAACGTGTGTCCTAAAAACATATGTTAGTATTATCCTAAAAATATTATGATATTTAGTTCTTTAATACTTCCTTTATAAGTTGGGTGAGAGTTATGAACTTGAAATTGATTGTAAGATTTTGAAATTGTTTGAATGATAGTCTTTGAATATATTAATTTATTGTATTTTGACGTGAATGTAGGTGGTGAAAATTATGACTCTCTACAAATAAGTATAAATAAAAGAAAATCTATTTCAATGTATTTTGTTCTTTCATGAAAGATTGAATTTTCGCGACTTGATTATCACAATACTAGCACATTAGAACAATTTGTTAGAATAATAATACAAATGTGAGTAAGTGGAGAAATAGTTCTACATTAAATAGGGTGTGGAGATTTGAGCATATAGTAGGTACCCAATCATCTATCACATTAAGGTTTAGGTGGACAAGTGATGTGTTATAATGTGTCTCTCACAAAGATGTGTAATTCTCACTTTGTATCAATCCTTCCTTATAACTCCCCTTAATGAACTTGGAATTTTAAGGCACCCGTGCAAAATTTAACACCTATTTTATTTAATTTTGCCTAATTATAATAATTTTGTCTAAAATCAATACATTAAATTGAAAAAATAAAAAGAAAGTATGGTTGATTTAGAACGCAGGACTATTGATGAAGAATCGACCACCCAACACAATTACGTCGAGTTTGTAATATTGATATTAAAGTTTGCAATCATATGATCTCACTAAAAATTAGTTCATGACTCGATATTCTATTTTACTTGATGACTTTAACACATGGTTTGCTCTTTCTCTCTATATGATATCGGAGTGTATATAACCCGTCAATAATAAATGAATCTTTTAGTTAAAAGCATGGCATAAATCCAAATTATAATATCTTACTACCTAGAGATTATTCGTAGTTGTCTCAAAAATATAAAGTCTCTTTTAGCAAAAATATGGGAGGGAGCAAGTGAGGAGGGGTAAGTGAGCTTTGATGAAATATGTCCCAAATCATGGCATATATACGAGGGCTCTAAGTGGTTCTTGGAAAATCAAAGAAAAGAATTTGCGATAGGGCGACATAGTTTGGAAGAAGGTGAAAGGAGGAAATAGTTTTTTTGTCGAGAGTCGGAAAGTGATCCCGATAAAATTTGTTGTACAAGCGATTCTAAATTATATTCATTTTATGTGGTTTCCTGAAGAAACTAGGTTACCAAGTAACCGTGAATAACAACTGAAGTCGTCGAATACACCACTACACCTAACATGTGAAATGGGTGCATAAGAATATTATGCTCATGAAATGCATTCATAAGTTGAAATCGGAGATTTCTAGAGGCATACCATCTGGAAAGCTTCCACGACAATCGGTAGATCAATTGGATCTATGTTGCAATATTTTGGGTTTCTCTAATAAGGGTACTAGGAAATTTCACTAGATTAATTGGGAAAACTTTCTCAACCTAAGTGCTTGATGGTATGGGTTTTTGATGGGTGATTTCCACAAAAGCATGCTTGATAATAATATTGGCGACTCCTCAAGGAAAAAAATTCCTAATAGACAGTGTTCAAAGGAAAATACTATCCCATTGTCACTTTTCTTAAGCAAATTTAGGATTCTCCAGCCTATACTTGAAGAGTATTATTAGCGTGAAAGACTTTGGGTTGAATGGATCTAGATGGAGAATGGAGATGGGTCAAAGGTTAAAATGGTTCCTTCAATTCCGGATTCAAACCATTGGGTGTGGCGTATTCTAGATGAGGATGTTATTGACCATGAGCTCGAGGTGTGAAACTTAGAGGCACTCAGGGAGAATTTTGATCATCGGGAGATCCAACAAATTGACAGCATCTTGTTATCTCCTAGATTGCAGGAGGATAAACTTATTTGGCACTTTGAGAGGGGTGAGAATATTCGATTAAGATGGCCCATCGTTTTATTCGTGATTCTATTTGTATCGATGGTCGAAACTTTCTTTTGCTTTGGTAAAGGTGTCCGGAAAAAGTTGTGGAAGGTACCTATAGAGGAAAAAATCAAGAATTTCATTTGGAGAACGGCTAGAATATACTCCAAACTAGATGCAATCGTTTGGATAAAAGCATATATCTTTCGCCCCTTTTCCCTCTTTGTCATCTTCGTAGGAATCTTGAAGCATATTTTCCTTAATTGCTCTTTTATGAAGCGTGTTTGCTTCTCAGCCCATCGGGGTTTTGTGGAATCGACGTCTAATATCATGGATTGGCGAGATTCAGGTTGGATGGAAAAGAAACTTTGGAAATTCAATTACAATTTGATACCATGTGGAAAGTTTAGCGGTGCTAGAAATAATGTTATTTTCAAAGGAAAAATCAAAACGGTCTGGTGGCTTGTGAAGCTTTTAATGTTGTGGATGATTTTAATAAGGCAAACCCCCGTTGTCCGAATCATAGAGTCAGTTAGTTTTATTTCATCTCCTTAGGTCCTATTAACAATTGTGCATTAGGATACATGTTATTTCGAAGACGGCATTGTTGCTCTAGGATGCATTGTCAAAAGCGAAGGTAAGGAAGTTTGGATTGCTGCTAGTAAACACATGTATCTTTAAGTCTCTCATGTATGGCTGAGGCCTTGGATTTACAATGGGCTTTGCAATTGGGCATAAGTCCGGCATTAATAATGTAGTGTTTGCAACAGACACGTTAAATGTGGTGGACTACGTTAACGACTTGGAGATTTTAGCAGATTTAGATCCAATTATAGCTAATTGTAAGGAGTTTTTAAAGTGTTTTAGTTATGTTGTTGTTTATTTTAATAAAGTGTAATTCAAAAGCATTATATGGTAAGGGATGGAAAAACCACGGGTAACAAAACTTGGTAGGTACCATCCACTGTGTTGAAGGAAGGTGCCCATTTTTATTCCTTCTTCTTTGTCTCTGTTGACTTAATGAAATTGAGTAGTTATAAAAGAAGAATGAGATTGACCAATTGGTCAACCTTTTCTATCTTTTATATTTTTTATTTTTTATTTTTTATTTATTTATTATTTATTTATTCAACTTTCAATTTTCATTAATTATTTTTAATTTATTTATTTTGTTTTGATTATTGGATGGAGTTGACCAAAGTCAACCAAGTAAGGATTTGAAACTCTAATTTTTCTTTTCTTCCTCCCTAAGTATCATGCAAAGCCCAAATCAGATACATGCAATCAAATTTAAACAAAATCAAATTTTATTGATTAATAATGAATTTTTACATGAATGGACCAAGAGTAGTACTTGATTGACACAACTCAACCCATAATCATTTAGACATACTCACATATAATTATATATCATTTAAATATTTAAAAATATATATTATTTAATTATTTTTATTTTCTATCCTTTTCTTTTATTGAGTCTGTGCCCAAATCTTGTGTCCAAATATTTGTGACCATGCAAGACTATCTCATAGAACAATTCCATGACATATATAGAAACCTTAAGATCTAATTTGCAAAAGATTCAATCAATCAAATCATCTAATCAGAATCAATTTGATTCCAATATAAATCAATTAAAACTATCAAATTAAACTAACTTCCTAATTGAACCTAATCCTAAGCCTATAAATTTTAAACCCTTGCATCCTTTCACTCAAAGTTCTTATGAGAAAATAATTCTTTTAAAAATGTATTGAAGGACGGAATGTATATATTGTGTACTTCTATAATTTTCTCCTTCAAATAAATTATACATGGCAAATCAATTAATAACCTTATTATGATTTGTTTGACATTGTTTGAATTCAAAGATACACACGATCCAAAGACGATTTATATGGCTCACATTAAAATGAACACACATCCCAAACTCATTCAACACGCATACAAAATTCTTATCTTTCCTCTATCTCCATTCACAATTAGTCAAAGGAACCAATTTTCATTAATAGTACCTGAATTTCTAGTAATTTTGGTTTGAATCTAACAATGGCCACATTAATGTCCTCATTTTTAATTCATAGACAATTGGTCAAAAATATGAACAAACTATTTGAAATTATGAATTTGACACCATGGTCATTAACCCGACGAGTGAAAGAAAGTGACAATCATTACAAACTAAAGTATGAAATGCCTGGAATCCCTAAAGAGAACATCAACATAACAATTGGTGATGGAGTTTTAACAATCAAAGGAGAACACAAAGAAGAAAGAGGTGATGATGATGATGATAATAATAATAATGTAATAATAATGAGTATTGGTCATCATCTTATGGTTATTATAATACTAGTATATGGTTTTGTTTTTGCCTGATATGCTAAGGTTGATGAAATTAAGGAAGATACTTATTTATTTTCTTAATACTATTCTTTAGTTTAGTTAAATTTATCTATTATTATTTCATTTGTTTTAATCATAATCAATTATTTTGTAATATTAATTTTTAATATACTCTATATTATATATTATATCAAATTTGTTATTTATTAAATTTTTATAATTTTAATAAAAAAGTATAATTTGTAATTTAAATATTTAAAAATCGATCCAAAATACATTATATAAATTGAATCAGATCGAATCGAATTTTTTTAATTAATTATTCAAAATGGAATCGAACCGCAAGTATTTTTATATTTAGATCAGATGAATTTTTAATTCAAAACTGATTCAAATCGAATCGCAGATACCTTAACAATAATTGAGTGCACACCGCATAGAGAAGGGAATATGAGTGGATCTACCATCACTATGGAATAAAAAATTCAAAACAATATATGTTTTTGGGATAAAAAATGTTTTATTTTAATATAAAAAAATGCTTATTAAGTGTTAATAACTCTCAATTTTATTAACACTTATTTTAAATATTAAATAAAACTACGCAAAAAGTTGGAAATTATTTTGATGTACTTTATGAACCCTTGCCCTACCATTTCTGATCTTGGCTTAACTATAAGTACATGCAATATTGTCCTCAACTATGTGGACAGGATCGAGATATGATCTTTTACTTTGGTTGGATTTAACCAAAAGGTGTACTTTTCTTTTGTTGCCCAAATAACTTTTGAAGGGGAGGAGAGACTAATAGTTAAAATCAGTGTTTAAAAACGGATTAGACCGCCGTCATCGGTTGAACGAACCACAATGGCCTATTCAATAGTTGGATCGAGATGTCGTTGAACCAAGGCCATGGAAGAACCCAAAAATGCAAGAACCTGTGGAAAAACCTATAGCTTTCTAAACCATTGATTCAAGCGTATTTTTAATTTTTTAATTTTTCTATTCAAAATTTTTAAATTTTTAAAAATATACAATTTAAAATTTTATTTATTTAGATTATTTTATTAAAATATTATATTTAAATAAAAAATAAAATTAATTAATTATATTATTGACAAAGAAAATATTGTTGATGGTTGATTTTGTTAGATAATTTTGATATTGAAGAAGGATATCTTAATATTAAAATAATCTTTACTCCTTAAACTAAATAAGATAATAAAATTATTTTTTTATAAATTATTCAATTATACTATGTTGCAATTATACTTTGTAATTTTAACTATTTTATTATATATGATACTTATATTTAAAATTTAAATTTAAATTATCAAATTGTAAATTTATTTATGATATATTTTTAAAATATTTAAAATATTTAAAATATTTAAAATTTAAATTTAAATTATCAAATTGTGAATTTATTTATGAATGATATTTAAAAAAATTAATTCTAATTATATTTTTGTAGAGATTGAGTATCCGATTCAAGTTTTATACCTATATCGTTTTATATAAATCGTTTAATCAATTGGTTATCCTTTCAGGTTTAGTCGCTGTTCGACCAATGACCAAATGGTTCAAAAATAAACAGTGACAAGTCCTTCTTTTCTTTGATCTCGGTCCTTTTTAAAACAATGGTTAAAATACAAAGCTTAATATTAGGGTTTGATGTATGATTAATGACTAATATTTCCTCAAATTCTTTAAACTAAATAATTAGAATATCATCTATTGGAACAAGCACGTCTACAATCTAATATTATTACAATAATGAATGATAAAACGGATCCAACTTATCGTATGTCTATATTATTTGTATTTGTTTTGACATGAGTCAAAATTTTAAGTATGAACCATTTAATATCATCTCATTCAACTTTTATAAATGTGGAATTAACAAGAAGTTAGGGTATGTTTAAAATAGCTTTTGTTTTTAGTTTTTAAAAATTGAAAAGTAAAAATTAAAATATAATTTAACTATTTCAGTTTTTTTATTTTAAAAACTGAAAAATAGAAAAGAGTTTTTGATAACACATTTATAAAATATTATATTTAAATTATTAATTTTTAAATTTTTAAAAACTAAAATAAATTTTTTTTAAAAAAATTCAAAGAGGCCCTTAATCGTTTAAAGATGTAAGACTCACATATCTGTCTCACTTGTTTTTTTAGTTAGAACAACATACCATCAATTCTACCTATCAGCTTTGTAATTTGTAAACCACTTTCCTACATCAATATTCGTATATATTATTTATTGTACTTATACGAAGAATAATATTATTTTTTTATAAATAATATTTTTTTAATAGATAAAAAATCTATTAAATGGAGTATAAGAGATATCTACCCCAACAATCAGGAAAACTTCTACCTCTTGAAACAAAAGAAATGTAAAGTATTCTAAATATAAAAATTACAACAAGGCTAATTTACAACAAGAAGAAAGCCAAATCCACAACCTATAAACTATAATTGTCTTAAACTCATTAAAGTTGGGGTTGACTTGATTGAAAATCATATCGTTTCTCATCAATCAAAGACTCCAAATAGTGTCTAATCAAATCTCCGCTACAATTCTACTCTTCAAATTGCTCATCACCTTCTCACAATTAAAGAAGAAGCATTTGAACTCCCCCAATGACAACTCCATAAGGGGTCCTATCCACCCATAGACTCTTCTTCAAATACTATCCGCAAAAGAACCAAGACCCAAAAAGATGAGATACATTTTCTTCTTCCGTCGAGCAAAAAATACACCTTAGATCATTGATATCCAAAAGAATAATTCGTTTAAACAATTGACCTTTAGTCGGTATCCTATTAAGTAAAACTCTCAACCAAAATTAAGCAATTTTATGGAGCATCAACCTTCCCATAAATGGTTCAGGGTCTTTATAACATTGCTAGCAACAATAATATCTGTGTTGGCAACAAAGAATAACCTGCAGCAAGATTTAACAGAAAATGTTCCATCTTCTTATAAAATAATATTAAATAGTGAACAGTGTATTTACGAACAATATCGATGAACAATTCGTTAATAATATATAAATAATATTTTTTAATGATCAAATAAATTTAATTAATAAAATATAAAAAATTAATTAATAAAATGATGAAATTAATTAATAAATATTTTAATATTAAAAATAATTTTTAGTAGTAAAATAAAATTAGTTAATAAAATATAAAAATTAATTAATAAAAGTATTAAGTTGGTTAATAGACTTACATATTAGTTAATAAAACTTAAAATATGGTATAAGAATAAAAAAAAATTCTATACCTATACCACTCAGTCCCACATTTTCTTGACTTTTACAAGTTAGACCTAATCGACATACACATTTATCTTAAGCTATTTCATTCTAATATAGAATAATAAATTTGAAACAATAAACTCCCAATTAAAATATATGTATATATATATCTCAAAGTGGATAGACATAAAATACAAAAAAAAAAAAAAACCTCATATTTTCTTGATTCATACATGAATAATTAATGGTGACAAATAGTGATGGCAATAATGAACTAAGGATGATATAGCTTATTTCTACAAATACATTTCCATGTAAGAAGGTAATAGGTTTCATCTTGATCACCACGAGATAACACTTGGAAACCCTTATTTTTTTATTATTTGGAATAACCAAAGTTGCTGTACAAGGCCTACAATTCATGCACTTGTTTAAACAAGAAGGAGGCCTTGATCCTATCACCATTTTCCTTTCTTCCAAACTCCCATTTCTCTCCAACTTCACTGATCCACCTGTTCAACAAATACATGAGAAAAAAAGAATAAAGATCTTATAGTGTTTCAAAATACTCCATGACTCATAATAACTGTTATAATAAATGTCTTATCAATTTCACACATTTTAAAAAAAATTGTATACAAAATAAATAGTGTGATATTATCGTATAAACTACTTTTATTAATTATTTGTATTTTCATTATTTAAAAAATAATATATAGACATAATATTAATTACAAAATACAATAAAAAATGAAAAAAAATATTTTTATAAATATAACCGTATATTATTATGAGATAGATGGGAGAAGTTGATTTTACAAATATAAAGACAATCAAAAATGAAAATGATCTTTCATATTATGTTTCCTTAGTTCTGAAAAATAAATGATAGTACATTTTTTTATTCCATACAATAATAAAATAATAAAATAGAATACTAATTTTACTATGTTTAATATTATTAAAAATATAAAGTGGACGGTATACATCTAATATCAATTAAATAGCTAAATTAAAAATAATTAATATTAAATTAATAATTAAAAAGATCATTTATTTTATTTTATATGCTTTGCAAAAGTCTTGTTCATTGAATGCTAGTGTCTAAAACATTTAGCAACAAAACTAAAGATGATTTTTTTAATTTTCTTTTTCTTTTGTGGCATAGTATATATACAAACCAAAATATGAGTTAACAATTGATAATAGAAGAATAATAAGAGAGAAAAGTTTCTTAAAATATAAAAGAAGAAAAATTCTAGATTTTGAAAAGTGGAAAGAAAAAAACTCCAAAAAGAAAATAATAATCTTAAAATATGAATACAAAAATAAAACTATTTGGATTTGTAGAAACAATTGTCAACAGAAGGTTGAAACAGTTTTGTTTAGCTTGAATAGGTTATAAGGTTGGTGATAGGTATATTTACCTGATATGGAGAAGAAAAAGATGAAAAGCACAGTGAATGTTGTTGCAAGTTTGAGTCCATGTAGATGATAGGATGTAGCAGGTAGAGCCATAAGTGATTGATGCAAGTAAGTAAAAACAGTGAAGTTTGTTTGAGAAAAGTAAAGGAAGTCTTTTGTTTTGGGATAGAAATGGATGAAGAGGTTTTAAATGTGTTTGACAAATATTGTTTCCTGTGTGAGGGACAGTATTCTGATTCCATGGTTTTGTTTTTCACCAATGAAAAATGAAATTCACACACACACAGTGAAAAAAATGTATGTGGCTTAATTCAGTCCTTTTGGGAATTTGGAGAATGGACTTTTGGAGTTATAATAATCAAACATTGACTGACTCAGATGTGGTGGAGAATATGTGCCTTCTTTCAATGTTGTCTTCAAATTTACATTTGTCCTTTCATTAATGAGAATAAATTGTTTGCTTTTAACATATTTAAAAGGTTAGGAAATACACATCTAGGTATATTAAATGACACCTTTGAATTTGTAAAAAAAAAAGACAAATTTGAATGTTTAAGGAGTTAATATCTTGGAATGTCAATACACTTCTGCTTAAATTTGGGTTAAAATTCATGCATAGATTCATCAAGTAAATTTATTTTTAATACTTAAAGACCTAAGATAGAAAATTCTAGTAGAGAGAGTACGTTTTGATTTTTTCTGTTGATATAGAAAATGAGAAATTATCTGGATTATGTGACCATTGCAAGGTCATTGGTGACTCATTAGGGGCGTGAAAAGGATTGCAAATTCAAAGGAATTCAACAAGCTCAAAAAACAAGAAATGACACTTAGAAAATTTATGCGCCTTTGGTCAACAAGGCTAAGGAACACAATGTGGGAGAAAAACAAGACCATATGTGGAGATTGGATAAGCAAGTGGATTGCCAAAAGGGATTAAAGAAATTCAACGAAAACTTTAAATCCTCATCTTGTCCAGGTCGGTTACTTCTTTTTTGACTTTGGCTCCTAAATCTCTTAATCCGATTTTTTTGGATGATTATAAACCAATTTGTTTAGTTGGTTGTATGTATAAAGTAATAGCAAAGTTATTGGCGGGGAGACTTAAAAGAGTGTTGCATCTATTGTTTCTCTGTGCCAAAGTGCTTTTGTGTCGGAGACAACTTCTTGATGGAGTCTTGGTAGCAAATGAAGTAGTAGACTTTGCTAAGAATGAAGGAGGAATTGTCTTCTTTTAAAGTGGATTTCGAAAAGTATGACAAAGTTAATTGGAATTTATTAAGATTCATGATGGAGAAAATGGGGTTTGGTGAGATGTGGAGAAAATGGATGGATCTTTTAATTTGTTGAAGCAAAATATCGGTTTTAGTTAATGGTAGTCCAACAAAGGAATTTGAGTTGGAGAAAGGTTTGAGGCAATGTGATTTTCTTTCCCCTTTTCTCTTTGTTTTGGTTGCGTAGGGATTAACGAGGTTAGTTAGGAAATCCATGGACATTGGGGGATATTGTGGTTTTGACGTAAATGAAAGGTGTGTAGTTGACATTCTCCAATTTCCGGATGATACTTTGTTGGTAGGGAAAGGTTCTTGGAAGCATGTGTGGGTTATCAAGTCGGTGTTGAGAGCTTTTGAATTAGTTTCGGGACTAGAAATTAATTATCATAAAAGTAAATTGATCCTTAATATATTAAAACACAATACACGTTTAGGCGTCAAATTTAAAGAAAAATTTCGCTTAAACGTGTTCATGATAAAAAGTGACAACTAGGAATCGAATCGAATTCGAATCTCAAGCTCAAAACGATTTACTCTTTTGATTTGTTTAAAAGTCACTTGAACATCAAGCTTTATTGTTTCCAAAACAAGAAAATAAGATGAAAAAGAGGAAAATCGAAATACCTAAATAAATAATGATATCGACGCGACTAACGTGAACTAGACGAACATTGGGAAGACCAGTAAGAGGTTTGTTATATAAAGGAAGGTTTTACACCCTATATATATATATATATATATATATATATATATATATATATATATATATATATATATATATATATATATATATATATATACACACACATATATATAGTTATCTATAGATCTTTTGTATATATGAATATTTTTGATATGTTTGTGTATTTTAATTTGTTACTCTATTCTTGGGAAAGTTTCTCCTTTGATTTTAAGAAAGGTAGGTTAAGCAGGGTCCTAAGTTTTGTTATTATTATGCTTTCAAAGATCATTGGGATCCTCTGCATACATATCCCTAGTGGAATCGAGCATTTGTAGCTGGATCTAAGGAACTATGGTTTGTTTGGTTTGAGGAGAAAGAAGTATGATCGCTGCATGAGACCTTGTGCCTATGTATTCTCAAAGGGAGGTTGAAAGTCGAGAGCAATCGTAGTTCCCACTTATGCTAGGGAAGCAAAGAGTGTTTTTAAGAGACAAAGACAAATGTCATCAATGAAAACGATCTAATCTATTTCATCACATTTTTTAAAGGTTGATTGATCAATCTTTCATCGTAAGTATTAAGTGTTTTGCTTGAGTGTACAAGCGTTACCACTTACAAGGAAAAGATGTTTGAAAGATGATTGAATCTTTAATTGTAAGCATTGGTGTTTTGCTTGAGTGTACAAGTTGCTACCACTTACAATTAAAAGATGTTTTGTTTAAAAAGTGTTTTGAAAAAGTATGATTTGATGTGATGTTATGATGAGATACTTCTTCCATAGAGATGATACATGTCAAAATCTCTAGGAGAAATTGATTGGGGGATGCTTTTAAGAAGCCTGGGTCCTCAGATTGTAACCCCAAGAGAGGCATTCCGAGGGTAATCGAGGGTCCCGGCATTGTGAGCGAGAGGGAGGCATTCGGGGACATCGAGGGTCCTTGTATGGAGCCAAAGAGGAGGCTATGGTATGGTGGATTTAGCTTTAGTGATTTCACCGGAAACCATCCTCTTAGATTCAAGAGTGATTTCACCGGAAATCATACTCTTAGGGTTTTATCTAAGCGGTGATTCTTTGCATTGGAAGCTCATAGGAGGTTATAAGAGATTTCAAGTCTCTTTCTAGTTCGATGCCCAAGAGAAGGCTAAGCTCGTGAGGGCTCTTTTGAGCGAATCCCAAGAGTCTAACTCGGCCAGGAGTTGTCTTATCTGAAGCCTAAGTGGAGGCTAAACTCACAGTGAGTTGTCTTATCTAAAAGCCTAAGAGGGCTATAAGGGAACCTAGTCATTATGTTATAAATGAACAGTTATGAACAAGTATATGATAAAGTGTGTGATGTGTATTTATAGGAGTTTATGAAGGAAATATATAAACAAGTGTATAAAACAAGCAATTAAAGCAAGTGTAACTTGGATATATACAAAGGAGTTTGGACTTACACCTTAGGGAGGCCCATTGGTTTAAGCAGTTTCACCAGAATAATGCTCCTCTTAATACCAATAGAATCGGTGTATAAACAAGTGGGTGAAAACAAACGAACTAAGTTTGTTATACTTGAATATTTACAAAGATGATTGAATATGTACAAGGAATTGAATATGTACACAAAAGGGTGGATATGTACAAGGAAATAAATATGCACATAAAAAAGGGTTGGCATGTACAGTAAATAAATATATACATGGAGGTCGGACTTACACCTGAGAGGCCCATGATCAATTTGAAAGAAATTAGGAAAACCTAGTTGGTTTATCTTCAATCGAATCGATCATGGAAAAGTGTGTAAGTTTGTTGAAATGTTTTGAAGAGGTTTGAAATGATTTTGAAAAGTGAAGGATATTCACAAGAAGTTTTGAAAAAGATTAGGTTTGAAAATCGGAATGAAAACATTTTGAAAAGTATTAAAATACTTAAAATGTTTCATTTTAACCTAATTAAAATATAATCAAAAGAAAATATTTTTGGATTTTTTTTACATAATCATAAAATAGGTATATTAAAATGACAAGTGTGCAAAAAATCTTCTCAAAATGAGAAGTTTTGATTAGTTTTGAAAATATGAAGTTTGTTAAAAAATCTTAAGAAAATTAGTGATAAAAAGATTTTGGTCCTAAGGAGGTTTGAACCAGGATCCTTGGCTTAGAGTGAAAAGTTTTACCATGAGCCGTATAAGTGCTTTTGTCATTTAATCACCTTGAATTAAATATATTTAAAAACAAGTTTGAAAAATATTTGAAAACAAGTGAAAATGAGGTTTTGAGAGGAGAGTCGAGTTTGAAGATGACTCTAGGCTGAAGAGTCGAGTTAAAACTTTGAAGAAGAGTCAAGTTGAAACTTCGAAGGAAGTCGAAGATGAAACTACGAGCGATTAAATCCTGGAAAACAAGCGGAGTTAGAGTGGTGGAAGCACGTTTTGCGAGTTAGAGTCGAAGATGAAGAAATCTTGGAACTGCTATATCAATCAAGGAAATAACGCATACATCATCATCTACTCCAACCTTCATTAATGATGGATTCTTCATTTCTCAATGAAATCAAGATGTAAACATCAAACTTGCTCGATTTTTAATCGAACATGATGGTGGCAATTAATTTTGTTTATTTTTAGTGTTTAAGATCATTAATTTTCATAAGAACGAAGAACCCTAGTTATAGATTGATCATGAAATCGTGTATGGATATGGAATTAAGCAATTGATTGAGGGTTAATGATCGTTAACAAAATGGCCGACCGTTTTGAGCGGAATTAAAGAGTCAGTTATCCCGTGGGTTCACTCTCAGGAGGTGTTCTGAGCTAATTGATATTTCAAAACAGCCGGACCTTTGAGTGTTATGGATGTAGCGGAAATGGCACCAAAACTTGAAAGAATCGATTTGATGATTCGAGCCTACAGTGATGAAAGATGGTTTGGATCATCATATGATATATAAGGTGTTTGAATGAAATGGAAGATGCAGTGATCAAAATTGGGTTATGGCTCAATATGCATACATGAGGTCCAAGAGTTTTAGCCCCTGGTTGGGCGCTGAGGTTCCAATAATTTCTTGATATTTATAAAGTGTGTAAGATGCTCAGGACCCTTTGCATTTTTCCATAGAAACTAAAACTTGAAAACAAAAGAAAGAAGGAATTTAGGAATGCTTTGGTGTGATTTCGAATGAATAATGACCTCTTTTATAGGCCAAAGTTCTTAATGGGGGCAAGTTTAATTGAAGAGTTTCAAGTTGGCTTAAGAGGTAAAGAATCTTTTACATTTAATGCATGTTAACTCTTTAACCATGGTTAAAATTTCTGATCCAATCCTTCTCTCAATTATTGCCATGTGATATTTATCGGTTATAACTTATCTCAATGGTGACAAGTTTCTAGAAGAAAGTTTGCAAAAATGACCTAAAAAACTTAAATGACTTGTAATTTATGTTATGGATAAGTTTCAATTTCAAAACCCTAACTACACAAAGAGTTTTTCAAGTTCTTGGACATTTTGAAATCTTCACAAGATCTACAACTTTCATGTTTTGAGTTTTTCTTGAATCAAATGTATCTAGTGAAAATGGCCATGAAACAATGAAAACCCATGTTTTTAACACTTGAAAATTTTCCAAGTGTTAGAAAATTTTCAATCTTGACTTTTGTTGACTTTTCACACATTTTGATTTTTTATGATCATGATGGACAATTTGAAATGATTTTATGATTGAAAAATTGGTTTAAAGTTGACCAAAAGTCAAAGTTTCACTTTTTCGGGTGAATTTTCATCGATGATCTTAATTGTCCGATGATCAATCATGGATTTTGGAATATTTTCAAGTAAGAAATTAGGTCAAGATATCCATCGATGATGTCAAGATCAATATCCAATCAAATAGGTCATTCATTGAGCAAAAGTCAATGATTCATATCCTCGATCAAAACCCTAATTGGTCGATCAAGGTGAACATAAGAAATGTTAGAATTTGAAGATCAATGTTGATAATTGATGAAGATAGATCAATTGAGGTGGCTGACTCAAACCCTAATTAATCACATCTGAATGTATGAAAGTTTGATAAAACCCTAATTTGGCTTCGTGAGCATACATGATCTATCACTTCTTTAAATTATTGATATTGATGCATGTAATGATATGATGTGGTATCTCGGTCAAATTGGGTATGATAACATGCAACGTGACGGTGAAAGTACTAGTTGGTATTAATATCAATAGTAATTTGTGGAATTCTTTTTTGTTCTTTCTGCAAGGTAATCTAGTAACTTTATTTTTCTATATTCGATTGGTTCTAATCTAGAAAATATTCGACTTGGGTTTTCTTTGAATAAAATGAAGAAGGTTTATCGGTTGGAAAATTGGTTCTTATCTGGAGGTAGGATTACTCTCTTGAAATCTATTATTTTCTTTACTATTTTCACGCGTCCTTTACAAGATCACGGTGAAGATTCTAAAGAATTTTCGAGCATTCAAGGCAACTTCTTATGGGAGGTTGGAGGGAATGAGAAAGATTAATTG
Source organism: Vicia sativa (assembly GCA_021764765.1). Taxonomy (NCBI): domain Eukaryota; kingdom Viridiplantae; phylum Streptophyta; class Magnoliopsida; order Fabales; family Fabaceae; genus Vicia; species Vicia sativa. The sequence continues at coordinate 290,528,856 of CM038794.1, forward strand.
GGTGAGTTGAAGAATATTTTCTTCTCTGACAAAGGGGATTAGGTAGTAAAAATTATGGACTTTAATTTCTTTTCCTAACAAGTGTAGGTGGAGGATTTTACAAAGCTCACTGTAATCATTGGTTTAACTTATTTAAAGCTCGTTATGGAGATATATCTTTGAAAGTGTATTATGGTGAAAGTAGTATAAAAGGTTCTCTTTCTGCTTCCTCTCAGTGGAATGACATTGTTAAGATTGACTCACATTCTTTCAAGACGCTTTTGCTTTTTTGTAAGTTGAGATTGGAAAAGTTTTACTACTCCTTTTGGGAATCCCGTAGGTTAGAGGAGACTCGTTTGAAGGAGAAGTTTCCGGATTTATATTTGGTCTCTTGTTTGAAAAAAATGGTGGTAGCTGGAATGGGGGGTTTGAAAGGTGAAGTTTGGTATTGTGGGGATTTCGGCATTAGAGTTAATTTGTTGTCTTCTTCAAATAGGGTGAAACTTTCTTTCCTAATTTTGAGTTTAGGTGGGATTATTATGGGTTTGAATGATCATGATAAGATTACTTGGACCTCGGAAAAAGGTGGAGCTTTATCGATTTCAACTTGTTATGATTTTTATGCTTGTTTTCGAGTTCCTCTAGGTCATCAAAATATAGATGAATTGTCTTCGAGCAAGATTTGGAAAATGAAGGTTCCTTTCAAGATCAAGGATTTCATATTGAGGTTTTTTGCTAATAGACTTCCTTCTAAGGATCTTTTGGTGAAAAAAGGTATTACTTTCTCTTTAGACTCCTTAATTTGTTCTTTTTGTGGAATTGATTTGGAAAGTATGGATCATTCTTTTTTCAAATGCAAAGTGGTGAAGTTAATTTGGGATGAAATTTCTTTATGGATTAGTAAACCGGTAGATAGTGGGGATAAGTTCTTCTCGACATTTATGGATTGGTACTTCTTTTGTAAAGGGGAAAAGGTGAGGGGGAAATTGGGTGTTTTGTAGCTTGCTACTTCATGATCTATTTGGCTATTGAGGAATGAGATTTGCTTTTGGAATGATGGTTGAATAAAACAGTTTGGAACATAAAATTTTGGTTTGGAAGTGGTCGTTTATATGAGATATTTTTCATTCCAATTATATTTTTCACGAGTTTAGCAAAGATCCTTAGTTATTCCTCTCAAAAATCTAATTGGTGGGAAATTTCTTTCTTTTTTTGTCGGGTTTTTTCCCCCAGTTCTAGTGTAAAGAGGTTGGAGAACCCTAGTTCTCCCATTAATATCATATTATACGCACACAAAACACCACAATGAACTTGAATGAGATGACCAAAATAAGGATGATAGGGAAACCAATATAGCCAAACATAACCAACTAGAAATCCTTGAAATAACAAGCCTTGATAAATCAGAGTTTGCGGATGCAACTCATAATAATAAAATTGGAAATCATATAGCATCAACACAAAAGGAAGCTGGAGATTTTTTAAATAGGCCAACATGGATGACATGGAGGATGATGAAATTGACTCTGAATCTGATATAGAAGCTTCACATCACAGTGGCTTTCAGCTTGCAATTTCTAGGTTTCAAATGAAGATATTATGGCAAATGTCAAAGGCCAAAAAACATCTACAACCATGTCAAAGGCGGTTTCTTTCAAGTCTTTACATTGAAATTCATATATTAGAATGTAATGGGTTTAACTAACTCCCCTACAAGATTTGCCCTTAAGAAAAGCCTTGAAACTTACAAATCATACTTTGTTTTATTGTAGAGTCCTAGATGAACATATCCAACTTTCCCTTTACACCTTTTTGAATTTTAACTCAGTATTTGTCTATTACTAAAGAATTAGTAAACAAAAGCAAACAATGTACAAAAACAACAAGATCTAGTACAACAAGTAAAATTAATGCAATAAAAATTCATTAAATTACAAAGCCAAGCATAATTACAAATTACAATGAACTATTTTCGTGGACAAATCTTAACGCATCGTCACGGCTAGTACGCAGGAAAAATAGCTCCGACTAATTCTATCATTCTTGGATGACCTCTTCTTACAGACTGTTAGTGAAAAAATCTAACAATTATCTGTCCAGAGCAAACATTGGCAAAGCCTAGGCAGAAATCATTGGAAGCAAAGAACTTTCGAATGGCAAGGTCGACTTCGCTTGCGAATATTCAACCTCTTGGGAGGGATACAGTGGGCTAGGAGGTCACCTTGGCCATCAACAATTAAATTCATAACTGAAGCCACCGTAGCATTAGGAAGGCTTACTCCGCTAGCATCCTCGACTTTTCTATTTTAGAGAGCTTGAGTACGTCAATAGTGTGGAACCATATTTGATAGGTTATATGCTTTAACAAGGACAACAACTTTTGATGATGACAACAGATGTCTTCTGACATGTCAAGCAAAAACGATTAAGCAGATAAAGATGCAAACTTAAGTAGTATGATTTTATAGACTTGACTATCCAACAATGACAACCAAATGGAATACAAACTCAAGCCTCATCTTAAGTGCACTCAAGTAAGTATCAAAAAAAGAAGTATTTGACAAAGTCTTGAAGTACAAGAAAACCTTACCTTGATTAGTCTAAGTAAATACTTTGTAGCATGGGTGTTCTCATAAAAGTCGAGAATAATCACATACACACAAATTTTCCCGAAAATATTTTCTATAATATCTTTAAGTTATGCCAAATGGGTTGCAAGTCGTCATAATAACTCCAGAAAAAGTTTTGTCTTTTCCAATTGATTGACACATTAGCCTAATCAGCAAGCTCAGTTTAAAATTGAGCTATAAGCAATTAAGATAACATCTCAATGCTATGAAATGTCTAGATATATTTATTTTCTTTATTAAACTTATAATCGATTAATTGTGAGGTATCTAATCGATTGTTTCCCATTATCTTATAACTACTCCACATCCCTCCTACATCTCACTCAGGCCATACAAGATTACCAAACGCCGACCACAACTTTAAAAATATTATTCGACTAATGAATGTTCGATAAGCCTTTGGATAATTGTTCTATGGTCCAAAGACCTTATATTGCGTAAGTCTAATGAAGAATATCCAACGATGTATAGTCAAAGCACATATGATTCAAGGTACACTTTTATGATTTTTACTTTCATTATACTCATCTTAGACTTTGTAACTAACTTAAATGTTGAGAGCTAATCTTGCGGTCCATTCAATACCATGTGCAATCAACATCACCGGTTCGAGTCTTACATCATCGACCAACACCAATTTTGGTTCGGCATGAAGGTTGGATCCATAATCATAACACAAATTGAGGGTTATTTTATAGTTTTAAATTATAAGTTTGAATTTTAGAATGCAACTTTTATCAATGAAAGATGGTTTAAATAGCGTCGACAATTTTTATGTATTATGCATACTTGTATAACTTGATGTGTTGGTTTATTGTAGTTCACGATACATATCATTAAATTCTTACACATATTCTTTATATTTGGTCTGTCATTACACTTGTCAGATCAATTGATGTTATTTATTTAAGCAAACTTAACCTCAAATAAAATAGATGAATCCATTATTATTTGTTTCTGTTCATTTTATATTTATAATTTGAAAATAATTATTCTTACAAAACAATGAAAACAGAAAAGGGTAAGAATAATTCTCAACCACCACACCTCATTATTTTTATTAAAAACAAACTTAAATTTAAAATAAATTTAAAATTCAGTACTCTAATATTGACCGATGCATTCTTGCTTTCATTTTTAAATGTAATGTTTCGTACTATTTAATATTATATTGTTATTTAATTCTTGATTTTATCTTTATTTTAAAAATTATATAAAATGGCAAATACAAAAATTTGGATCGAATGTATGTATAAAATTATAATTTATAATATCTATACAAAATCTTTAAACTTTTAAAGGAAAGAAATATGAACCATAAAATATTTTAAAATAATTATGTTCCATTGTTTACTAGTACTACTCTGTATTATATTATAAATAAATTTCTTATTTTTTTATTCATTATATATATTTCTTCCTTGTTTTATCTTTGCCACCAATTTTCTTCCTTCTTCTATTATGAATTTTTATTGATTAATGCTATATACAATTTCTAATAAACTATTTAAATATAAGTATGCGTGTATTTTCGGTCCTCGCTTTGTGTGTGTATTTTCCACTACAACATCACCATTCTATCAACGTGTCTCTAGACTAATTCGGACCATCCACTTCAACGTCATCACCATTTGATATTCCTTTATGCTTTGTGTATTTTTCTTCTATATGATATGATTTGTATCATTTTGTTTTGGTGAATTTATGTCTTCTTTTTATTGATTGAAAATACTAAGTTTAAATAAACAAAATATGTGTTTGTCACTTTAGAAGTTAAAATAAAATTAATATAATAAAATAAAGTAACATAAAGATCAACGATGCACGCGTTAGTTAACATAAAACAATATAAATAACTAATATGTTATAATTAAATAATTTAAAAAACTCCGGAGTAATTAAGCCTTAAAAAATTGATATTGATTGTTTTTTTAGTTTGGTTAAAATGTATCTAACCTTGTTGGAGGTTCATGTAAACGTTGAGAGATTCTTAAAGCAAGTCAAATACTTAAAAGTTCAAGAGGCTTTATAAATTGGTGAAATTTCTGGTGTTTTGGCTTCAATCAAGAAAATATATGTTGAAATCAGTTGGAGAAACAAGATGAGGTTCACATTATGGTACATTATTTAGTTTAATTGAGCTCTTTATTTATTTTAGTTATTGAAGTCATTGAATTTATTGAGGAAAATAAATCGTCATCAGATTAACTAATTGAAGGATGTCACTTATTGAGATCTATATAATCTTTTAAGTTTATTTTTAACATGCGCATGATGAAAAATATATTTGAAATTACTAATGATTTATGTCAAGTATTCTAAAGAAGTGATCAACATATTGTAAATGTCATATCATTAGTTAGAGTTTGCAAAGAAAGATTGCAAAATATGAAAGATAATGGTTGATATACTTGATTAAGTAAAGTATCAATATTTTGTGAGAAGCAAAATATTAGCATTTTAAATATGGATGATGCATTTATTACACAAGAAAGATGGAAATCTAAATCTAAAAAAATCAAATCTACATGGTTTTTAAGTTGAGTTATTTTATGAAGTGATTGATATACAATTTCAAGAGATTAATAATAGATTTACTGAGGTGAACACTGAGTTGCTTCTTTATGTAGCAACCTTAAATCCAAGAGATTCATTTTATTTTTTTTGCATTTATAAGGAGAAATTGATTTGCTTTGGCTAAGTTTTATCCCTAAAATTTTCTCATGTGGAGCTTACGATGCTGATAATCAGGTTAAGACTTTTATCATAGATTTTTGTTTGATGATCAATTTTCAAAATTAATTAAATTGAATGACCAATCTTTTTAAAATGTTGGTGAAAATTAGAAAAATATATAATCATTAATTTATACCAGATAAATTAATGATTAGATAAATTTAAATTTTTTTATTGCTTATAAATGTGTCTGGTGGAGGGTGTATTTACTTGTGAAATTAGCTTTGAGGCATATTTGATACTCCATCATTTTTAAAATGAATGTTGTTTTAGCAAATAAAATTTATTTCAAAATATCTATTATTTTACTTTTCAATGTAAATTATTTTATTTTTTAATTGTGTTATTTACTTTTTATTCGAAACACTATTTTTAATAGATTAATAAAATTAATTTTATAAAAATATAATATCTTATAATATTATTATATTTCTTAATTTATGGACAATTTTTTTGAAAAAAATTATTGAACATATATCTTCTCTTGTTTTCTATATCATTGTTAATTCATTTTTAGTTAGAGCTCACTTTTTAAATGAATTCACTAAAAAACAATTTATATTGCTATTAAACAAATTTAATATTAAAGACATAGTCCTACCTACTGAATACAGAAAAAAGCAATAAAGGTCTAAGTCTCTAACATCTTCTTACCGGATCAGACGGTTCAGTTGATGTTGCTCTGAGAGTAGGTGTACGAATAAAGGGATTTAAACAACAAACAGTACCACTAATAAAACTGTTTTAACAATGTTTGTATTTGCACTTGTACAGTTAGTTGTACATGCATCACTAAACTGTTTTCATCAATATTTGCAGTTTGCATTTGTACATGCATGATCATATAAACTGTTTTCAGCAATGTTTGCATGCATCATTTAAACTGTTTTAGCAATGTTTGCACTTTGCAGCTAGCACTTATAGATGCATCATTGAACTGTTTTAGCAATGTTTGCTTGTACATGCATGATTAAACTGTTTCTGAATAGATCAATCAATGCTTGCTTTTGTTTTTTACTATCACCTCATTACCGTACTCTTCTTCTAACTCTATCTTCTTCTACTTCTTTTTCATTGTCTAGTCTTTTCCTCTTCTTCACATCATAATAATAATGCACCAACCTCTATTCTCCTTTTATTTATTTTTATATAAATAATCAATATATTGTATACTATAATGTGCTTAATCAATTCACCAAATAATTTTGTCTAAAATTGATTTAAAATAGGTGCTCAAAATCAAACTAATCCAAAAATTTATAAATTGAATTAAATTAAATTAAAATTACAAAACAATTGTATTTATTTTATATATGTTTGAGTCATTTTTTAACAGAAATGTACGATTATGTTTGATTTGTGATTTGTAAAATACAAACCAAACAAAAACAAACTAAATCGCATTATGTTATAAAATTTTATTAATCAAAATGTGCATTAGACCATGTAAGAAAAATTTTATTAATAAATACAATAGGATGTTGAATAAATAGTTGAAAATGAGATAGATTAATATGTGTTAAAACATTCAACATAACAAAGGAGTGAGATCACAAACCGCATTAGTTGAGGTGGAGAAGTATTTTTCTTTTAAAAACCGAATCTAGTGAACCATTATAAACCATATTAATTTGATTTGGTTTTATTTTTAAAGTGAACCGAAAAAAATCAATTCACATTTTCTCTCTATAATTTAGATAATTTTTAGCTCAAAACTGTTCTATCCGTATTTAAACACCCTTAATTTAAAAAATTACAAAGAGAAAAGATATTCTTACACCCATATGTAACACCTACACCGTATCATTCTACATACTAACTATTAATTTTACTTTTTAATAATAAATTTTTGGTTTCGTGCAAGAGTATGTATGCTTGCTGTTATATACAGTGTAATGGTATAGGGTGTATGAAATGATGTAAACATAGCACACCTGAATTACAAATAATTAACACGTAGTTGATTTTTCCCTTTTAAATAACTTTCTATATTTGAGACATCATGTGGCAGCATTTTCTTCATTTCATGTATTGCATTTTGGTAGATTTTTTTACTATTTTTAAAGTACTTGTAGCTTTGTAGGCTTTTATGTATGTCCACCTGAAAGTGGAAGCTAGAGATAGAACATATCACGGATATTGAGGCTGCAGTATATGTTTGAGGTCATGTTCAGAAACAGTGTAAAAGTGTTTTTCTTCTTTATAATTGATCGAATTATTTTACATGGCAGTGATACTTGTGTTAAAAGTAGGAGGGGTTATTATTTGAACACCAATTTCTACACCTATGTCACTATGGCTATGAGGCTATCTATCACTTACTTTTAAATTTTATGTACTTGCACAAAAATCCAAAATACATAAAACACTAAATAAACAAAGAACACCTTATGATGTCCTAAATTTAGGTGTCGACATATGATTTATTGTTCAAATTTAGGTGTCAATATATGATTTATTGTTCGAAACTTGGTGTCAATATGTCAACTGGTATGGATTAACTATTAATGATGAAAATTTTATAAATTATAAAGTTAATGTATAAGTTAAATAAATAAAAAATTTATATTTATGTATTAAAATAAATAAATTGTTAATAGTTCCAAATATATATTATTTTAAAAAGACATATTATATAAATTAATTTAATTTTAATTGAAAACAAATAGAGTAAAAAGTATAACAAATAAAATAAAAATAATATCTCACAACACGTGCGATATCAAGGTTAATGCCATAGATTTAAAATTTAGTAAAAATTTCTTAAAATTAATTAATCATAATAGACAACTAATATCTATTTTCATTTTTAAAACATTTCATTTTAAATAATATTTAAAGCGGTATTTATATCTTTACATTTGTTGAAATATACACAATTGAGGTGAATCAATGATGAATGTAGAATTGGAGAAGATAAGTTTAGAGAGAAAATGAGAAAAATTGAGAGGGAGAGAGAGAGAGAGAGTAATTGAGAAAATTGTTTATTTACTAAATGATATTCAACTACTACACATTACATAGAGAGAGTGTATATATAGTGTCCACAAATGACACACCAAAATAACAAAACATAACAAGGAAAAGCGCTCAACAGAAAAACAAAAATTGAAGTGAAACCGATTCCCAAAATAAGAATCGGTTTCTCCTTGAAACTCAAAATTTATGCATTGTACCGAACAACTTTTCCAAATAAGTTGTTTCCAAAGCAACTTCTGAAGCTCTCGGTGCCTTGGCTAATACAATACATTCAACACCACCTTAAGCTAAGTGTTCCACGTTCCTCAAGCTCAATTCTTACCTCTTGAACACTTCATTTGTTACATTTAGTCAACAAATCTGCAAGTTGTTCTTCGCTTAACAATGAGCTAACCGGAGTTGTCCATCTAGCCAACTCCTCAAGTGAAACCTCATCTCTATATGCTTGCTTCTCCCATGTGCTATGGGATTCTTTGCAAGATTAATAGTAGAGGGTGTCAACAAGAGTGTGACAACTCAGACCTAATGTTGTCCAACTCTTTAAGTAGATAATTAGTCACGGCTTGACGTACATACTCGACCTTTGCGCATACTGACCTCACAAGAAGAGAGTTCCACCACAGGTTCCTTTTAGAGCACAAGAGATTGGAGCTCTCCGAACATAAAGACACCAGCTTGACCATAGACTATCATCTTTATCTCCACACCAATTGGGTCGTATAACCTGAGTAACTCACACATGTTGCCCATCATTACGGAAGAAATTCCACAACCAAAGTACCTGATGTGAAGGATCCTCTTGACTGTTGCCAAATGAGACACCTTTTGGTATCTCTATGAATCTACTAATAATACCGACACTAAATGCCAAATTGATTAGTGTATTGCAAGTAATGTAATGATCCAATAACCTTCATATTGAGTTGGATTAATGTCACCTTCACCTTCGTTCTTAGACGGTATGCAACCTGGTTCCATTGGTGAATTGACAACATTGCAATGCTCCATCACACTTCAATATCTCACAAACATACTTTCTTTGGTGCATGAGAAGTCCAAATTTGACTTGTGAAACTGTGCCAAGGAAATAATGTCATGATAGCGGTCGCTCGTCCAAATTCTTCCATAAGTTCACCTTTGAACTTGGAAATAAACTCCTCATTGTTGCCGTGATTAAGATCGTCACATATAAGTAAAGTATAATCACACCTTTATGCATCCGACTTCACATAAACACCATGTTCGGACACACACTTCTTGAAGATAACTTAATAAGAAAAGTCTCTATGCATTTGTTCCAAGCTCTAGGTGTTTTAAACCATAGAGTGCTTTCCTCAACTTGTGACTCTTCCCTCTTGGTTCTCTATCCACAAAGCAGGACTGTTCTACATAGACTTCCTCCTCAAGTTGACCATTCAAAAATGCGGATTTCACATCCATTTGGTACATTCGCCAATTTTTGCTATTGGAGATACCAACAATCAACCTTATGGTCTCCAGTTTAGCTACCAGAGCAAATATCTCATCATAGTTTATTTCTTCTCGCTGCAAGAATCCTTTTGCTACTAGTCGAGTCTTATGCTTGACAATTTTGCCTTTAGGATTTGCCTTCACCTTATAGACCCACTTTACACCGATTGCCTTTTTTATTTTTGGTAAATCAACTAGCTCCCAAGTACTATTTTGCTCAATTGATTCCAGATCTTCTTTCATTGCACACACCCACTTTGCATTTCTCAATGCCTCTTCCATACTCACTGGTTCAGATTCGGCCATAAACGCAAAGTGAATGAGATCACCATCATTATTGATCTCACTATCATGGAACAATTTACAATCTTGGAGCCTTTGAGGTAAACCTCTAGGTCTTGTCGGTCTTCTACTGGACTCACCATTTGAAGCTTGATCGGTCGGCCTCTGCATTACTGTTGTTGTTGATTTACGCATTTTACGGTGGAAACGGTTTCAGATCAAGGGAATCGGTTCGCATCCGTATCATTCCATGACCTTTAGGCTGCATATTTCGCGAGGGAAACTGATTTCCTTATGTTGAGAAACTGGTTTCTGCTACTGGTTTTTGAAAAATTATGTTGTCAAACAGCCTCAGTTCATCTACCACCACATCTCGACTTATGTAGATTTTCTTGTTATTTTGTCGAGATAGCTTGTAACCTTGATGGGTGATATCGGAAAAAGAATCATTACCTCTCATTGTCATCAATTTCTTTGATTGACCGAAATGTGCCTAAATGCAATCAAATCGAAAACTCTCGAATGCGTTAAATTAGTTTGTCGCAGGATCATACCTCTTCGATGTAACTTTGTCAAGCTTTTAGTAGGGCACCTATCAATAAATAAGGCATTGTGAGGTAGCTTCTCCCCATAGTTCCTTGGCCAGTTCTTCCCTTTCAACATGCTACGAACCATGTTTATAATTGAGTGATTTCTCCTTTCGGAATTTCATTTTGTTGAGGTGTAGGTGGAACAACCTCGTCGATACCCTCGTCATCACATTCCAAATTCTCTGAGGTATATTCCATCCACCATTTGTTTTGAAATTTTCATCTTGTGACCACTTTGCCTCTCTGCCGTGGACTTAAAGCGTTTGAACGCATCAAACACCTCATCCTTCCTCTTTATAGAGGTAAATCCATATTCTACTAAAATCATCAGTAGTGACAAAGTACTTATTCCCACCATACGAGTTGACTTGCATTGAGTACACACACATGAAATACCACCTCAAGGTGTTCCTTGGTCCTATGACCAACATATACTAAAATTGTTCTTGTGTTGCTTCTTTTTACCTCTTCCATAACTCAGTGAAGAATTAATCTTGGTGACCGGTCTCCATCTTTTTGCTAACACGTCGGGGTCTCTAAAATTGAGGTGTCAAGGCGGTGAGTATACAACCATTCATCACACAACTTTCCGTTGTAGCAGACCTTGTGTTCCATTACTTTCAACTTTAGTTTGAAAGTGCGATTTCTGACCATGGGGTGCTCTCAGATTAAAAGCATTTTGGTTAAGCAGCAAACTCTTATTTTAATCAAATTGTGTGTAATTCTTCTTGAGTAATTGGCCAATACTTAAGAGATTACACCTAATTCAAGAATTACAATAAATCTTTGATCAAATGTTAACTATCTTTCTTCTTGATCAAACATATCCACTTTCCTTTTGAAATAAATTCTAAAGTGGTGTTATCGCCGTCTCACTCTATTCTTCGGTGGCTTTATTGATTTTCCTGGTAAATCTTTCTAACTGTATAGGTTGAACAACCCGAATCCAGGTACCACTCATCACTACTTTGGACTCCTCTCGAGCGGTAACCATTGCGTTTCACTACGAGCAGATTTGTGTGAAAATTTGCCTTGCTATGGTTGTCCGACCTCGACGTACTAGTGAGTTGTTGTCCGACCCCTCTTTTCCGCCATTATTCTCCTTGTTGATCATGACAAGAAAGCGTATCATCATCCTCTACCTCTTGTTTTAACAACCTTGGCCTCATCTAAAGTGATTTTCTTCGATTTAGCATTACAATCTCTTGTAAAATGGCGAAGCTTTTGACAATTGAAACACTTCACATTACTTTTGTTACCTCTCTTGTAATTGTTGCCTTGGCCACCACCTTGCAGACTTCTCTCTCTCTCTCTTTCTCCTCTTGACCATGGAACCCCTTGAATTTTGTGGATCTTTTCCACTAGAATTACAATTTTCCTCTCGCTCTTGAAGGCCCTTGCCTTTTCGATCTCTTGTTCTTCTCGTTGAATCTTGCTTGCAATGCAATTTCCGCCTTTGCCTTGTCATTTTCTCTTTCATCTAACCTTTGCTCATGTGCCTCCAATAGATTGAAAGCTCCTCTTGCTCATAGTGGTAGATTCTTTGACTATTCTATGGCTACCCTGTTATGAATCTTGGCGTTAAGGCATGAATTTTTAGCTAATACATTTGTGTGAGCGGTTTCACATAAACTATTTGATTCACCAAACGCATTATGGCGTAGTAGTCATTGATCGATTCCTTCTCTTCCATTTGTATCAACTCGAACTGCCTCTTGTGAGTTTGTAACCTCTTTAACACTTTCTTTTATCGACACCTTAATACGTTTTCTTCAAGATCTCCCAAGCTTGCTTTGGCGTCTGATCACCAACTTTCTCAAGTTGTCGGTTATCGACATAAAAGTGTTTCAGAAGAAGGCTTTGTAGGCTTTTCTTCTTTTTCTTCCTTGAATGTGGCTTGTTGTGCAGCTGTAGCCTGCAGCAAGTTGGTGAAACTCCATCATACCATTTCAATGACTTCTTGATACCTAAACAAAACTTTCATTTGTTTGCACCATTAGTCGTAGTTCTGGAATCAAGAATGGGAGGTTGATAGGTATTGGTGGTTGTCATGTTTGCGACGGATTAATGGATCAGAACGGTACTTTGATGCGATGTTGGAACATACAATTGAGTGAATCAATGGTGAAGTAGAATTGGAGAAGATGAAGTTTAAGAGAAAAATGAGAACATTGAGAAGAGAGAGTAATTGAGGAAAATTGTTTATTACTAAATGATGTTCAACTACCACATTATATAAAGAAGCGGTGTTTATATAGTGTCCACAAATAACAACAAAACAACAATAATAAGAGAAAATGAAAATTGGTTTATGAGAAGAAAAAAAATTGTATTTGAGCTTAGGTTTTCCCAAAATAAGAAACTGATTTCTCCTTCGAAACTCAGAATTTCTACACTGCACTAGAACAACTTTTCTAAATAAACTTTTTACAAAACAACTTCTGAAGTTCTCCAATACAATACATTCAACAACTTTCATATTAACTATCAATAATTTTAAACTCTACCTTATTGCAACTCTTGAAATGAAAATATTTTATTATTCATATGAAAAACTGATTGTGAAGATAAATTCTAACATGTTTCAAAGACTGATGGTGACGCTTAATAAGTGTCCACTCATGAAGTTTCTCATTATCATGCTGAAATTGAGAGAAAAGCTCGAAAAGTTTAGAGAAAATGGTTCGAATGAATCTATCTCATTGGTTAAATAAATGGTTATCACTACTAATTAAACAACATTTTAGAGTGTGTTTGGTTACGAGATGAAAATGAGAAGAGAAAAATATATAAGAGTGAGAGAGAATAGAAAAAGTGAGAAGTAAAGAGATTTGATGTATTATTTATTATAAAGAAGTATGAGAGAAATATAAAAAAGAGAAGTGTAGTTATTTTTTAAAATGACAAAATATCATTTAATTAGAAAAAGTTAATACAACACAACTTTTACACAAGTCTTAATATATTAATTGTTCAAGACAATAATTTTTACAAAAATTTGAAATATAAATATTATTATGTATAAAAATTACATAAGAAGAAAACAAATTAAAATCTTAATAAAATTACATATATTAAAACTTATAAACTAATATGAGATTATTCAACCTAAAAATAAAAAAATCACCTTAATTTAATCTTTAGTTGCAAGAGCATGAATGAACGAAGACGACAAAATGTTAGAGATTTTAGTATAAGCATCATTGAAAAAAAGCATAAAAAATAACGTTATTTCCAGTATACATGGGGTGTTAGAGGCAAGGGTATTTTTGAAATATCATAAAAAATGGTATATTTGCAGAATTTCTTCGCACTCGCGGGGAGATTGAAAAAAGTTACTTTTGGCCTCTTTTCTCTAATTCTTTTGTACTTCTCTCGTAAACCAAACAAAAGAGATTTTGTTTCTCTCCTCTAGTTCTCTTGCTTGCACTTCTCTCTTTCCAACTTCATATATACCAAACATACCGTTAGTATCGGTTGTTTCTCGACGCTATAAGTCAAAAATCGACACTGTAGTGGATTTAGCGTCGATGTTAGGCAGGCCAAATGGTTCGAAGTAACATGTTAGTGTTGGTAAAAAAAATGTTGTGTCTATTATAGTGTCGGCTAAATCGAGACTACACTGAGACTAACTTGAAACCAACACTAAAAAGTCAAATTTTAAAAGTCAACAAAAATTAAATAGCATGGATCAGGCCATGGCTAAAGTCAAAATATAAAAATCAACAAAAATAAATAACGTAGGTTAGATCATGACTAAAGTCAAACTCTAAAAGTCAACAAATAATATAACCTAGACTAAAGTCAACTTTGAAAAGTCAATAAAATATGTTAGTTTCAACTACATTGAGACTAAAGTCAAACTCCAATAATCAACAAATTATATTAGTTTTAGTTTGACTTATGCTTAAGTCAATTTTAAAAAGTCAACAAATTTAAAAATTATTCACTCCATGAACTAAATGATGTTTATAAAATCAGATTATCTATTACAAACATTTATGTTATAAACATGACAAATTTATAGCGCATAATATACTTTATCGCCTTGCTTTATTTTATTTGATTCACAATAGAATATTAACTATTATATAACAAACAATATAAAATATCTCGTATAAGAGAATAACACCTTATATGAAAATGGACAAAGGTATAAACTTTATTGGATGATAATGCAAGCAATGTCCTCACATTAGTGATTTTTGCTACATTTGAAAAAATATCAAAGAAATCAAAGTCCATCTACTTGGTTGTAATCTTTGGCTACTATTCTAGTCTTATATCTCTATACTTCCATTTTCTTTGTGCTCCACCTTGTAGATCCGTTTGTTGCCGATGGGTTTAATGTACCGAGTTTTTTGATTTGTACAAATTTTTTTTACTTGTTCTACCGAATTTTTTATTCGAACTTTTTAATAAGATTTTAACAAAAATAATATAGATACTAATATATGGGGTGTTAGGTCAACTATAAGGGTGGTAGAATAAATTGGTGAAATTTTTCCCCACATAATTATAATTGAGCCCAAACATTTAGTCCAAGAAAAACACAACAACAAAAAAAGACAAAAGAAACTGATTCATAAACGTAACAAAATCTTAATCATTCATGTCGGTTACAATCTGAAATGCCTCGAAATGAAACTCCTCAATCTCCCACCACCATTCTTCTTCTTCTCTTTCTCCACTCTCCCTCGTTTTCCAACTTCCCTCTCAGTCCCTTCTCATCCTCCATTTAATCCACTCCTTTCTTCTCCTTCATCCACCACCTCCCTCCGTCGTCTTCGGTGCCGCGCCGCCACGCCGGATCCTCCTCCGCCACACAACTCTGACCAGCCTCCGGGTAACGGTTCCACGCAACTTCAAAGTAAATTCCTCAGTTTTGTACTTTTTTTAACTTTGTCTTATTTGTTTTTGTTTGTGTTTGTGTATTATTTGCATGACCTTAGTTTTATCAAGTAGGTTTTTGCTTATGTTTTGTTTAGAAACATGAATTAGAATAGTTTGTGTAACGGTTTGAGTTTCTTTTGGTTCAAAACTGAAAGGGATAAGAGTTAGGGAAGTTGGATTTGGACCACACATTAAAATCACTAGAAACTTCAACTGAAACTCGCAATAAAGGACAAAGTCGTCAGGGTTCTCATGTAATACCTCATAGCTTGTAGCCGCGGTGGCACGGCTTTAGGTCAACAAACCTCACCACTTGTGGGAACTCGAAGTTGGTGGCGGCTTGAGGTGGATCGGAAAATTGGCGCTGTCGGTAGGAACTCGAAGTTCGCACAGTGAGATTCATATTCCTCGAGAATCCAGCCTAAGGATAGTTTATACAACAACCATGCGCCTCAAATCAATCAGGCACGTCAATTCAACAGGACACTTTTCTAAAGAACAAAGCTGTGAGGATTCTCACACTGCACAATACCTCATAGCCATAGCGCAGGCAATAATACCGTGAGCGTGGCTTGGACTTGAGGTGGACCAAACACAACTTATGTTGTTTTTCTGTCTTATACACAATTAATCTTATTCATGAAATAGATTACTGTGATTCTACTTCATTGGTGAACTCGGTCGTCTGTTGTTAGTTATAGATAGCAGAAAATAGTAGTTTCTTCAAATTCCGCTGCACTACAAGGCTATTGGGCGCTATGCCGCTATTTGCAGAACACTAATGATTTTTATAGATTCGAGTAGTCTGAACTCTTAAGTCTTAAGGCACAATTTGAAAAATGTTTCTTGTCTGGTGTACATATGTTTAGTTTTCAATGTTCTCTTATGAATACCTCTTTATGTTTTGTCAACTTCATTTGTATTCTGATGATGAAATTTGAGATAATGGAAGGGTTAAGCGTAACCACATACATCCGTGTTGTGTTGGTATACCAAAACGCTATGTTATCAATAGCGCTATAGCATAACAACTTAGCTGTGGTAGAGTTCGATGTGGCCACGGCGCTATTGACTGACCTAAGTCACGACCAACAATAGTGGTTGTAGCAGATTTTCCTAATTTTGGTTTTGACATGACTCGTTTCTTTTGTGGAGCAGATGTTGGTGCAACCTATCAAAACTTCAAGATAGAGTGCAGATCTTCTTTGCTGTTCTTTTCTGGATGTCTCTATTCTTTTGGGCCTCAGCTTGGGATGGAAGGAATAGACCAAACAAATGATCAAGATTTAGAAAATAAACTAGTAAGCATTTAATTTGTGAATATATATATTGAATTATTATATAAGTTAGAGGGACAGAATTATACATCAATGGAAAAATAATTGATATGTGTTGGATGAATGTTATGTTTCCTCATAAATTTTATTCTCCAGAATATTTTGCATGCTAGAATAACTCAACTCGTGTAGTGTTTGAATACCAACATGTAGTTAGTCCCAGTGGGAAGAGACTCAAAGGACCGATCTTATGAAAGTCGATGCAATTCATTAATGTAACAAATAAAATTTTGATGATTATTTAAACTGATAACATATCTACAAAATTAACTTTATACTGTAATAGCTCTAGAAGACACGAGTATATAGAACAAATGTATGTGGTAATGCAATAAAATTGTATACACTTCTAAATAAATACTCCTATGAAACATAATTGGTTCATGGAACGAAAAAGATAAGGAAAGATAGAAGTTGTCTTGATTGATGTGACGCATAGTAATTCACTAATGTAGAATTGAAGGAAAATTTTGTTCATTTTATTAGAAAATTCTCATATATCACCACATTTCTCTAAAGATCAACAATGTGCATATTAAAAGTTAAAGATCAACAAATGGTTGATTCATATTATTATCTTTCAGATGGTTGACATATTATTTTATCGGGTGTATTATCGGTGTGAACTCGGGGCTTAGAGTTATCTAGATTCAGGAATATAAGTGGTTCCTAGGAGGTGTAGAGCCGATTAACCAGAGGTCAGATTTGGTTGTGCACCCAGAACTCAGATAAGCTGAGATATCAAAACAGCAGAGTATAGGTCTCACCTTTGGTTACAATATCCGAATAACCAATGGACATGAAACCGTTACAAACAATTAAGTAGGCAAATATATTTAGTAGGCCATAAATCCTACTAATGGTGAGTCTTTAAGGTGAAAAGAGGGCCTATATAAATGGTCCTTGTAGAATGGAAAAAAGATGGGAAACATACTGACAATACACATAACATATACACAAAACCAATCATTTGAACGTCTCCCTGACCTATAATAGAGAAGGTACCATTTTAAAGATTTAGCAAGAACAGAATAATTAGCATTATCATCTAACTGAAATGTGTTATCAAACTAGTTGCTACTAAGAATTTCATGAATAATATCATGAATATTATCACAATTTTAATTTACTGCAATGTCTTACTGCAATGAAAGATCAAAAGTTTATTTATGATTTCTTCCTTTTGTAATCTAGATCTATTTTATTTTAGTGTCATATATCATTGATGTTTTAATTCTTGAATCAATGTCTCTCAAAGCTACCAAACTCTCTTCTAAGGACTTAGATGATGTTACTCAAGCTATATATAGCCACATTAAAAATGAAATAAGCTATACCATCATTAAATAGATGAGATGTTTCATGAAGCAAGTCAAATTTGGAACATCCATTGAAAATATTCATGCTAGAATGGGTAACAAATACTCCCTCTTTTTAATTTACTTTTTATATTTATTCACTAATTAATGTATTTAGTTCATATATAAATTAAATACATCAATCATTTCATGAATTTAAAAAAATTGATTTTTTTCTTATAATAAGGACCCAGGAGGGGAAGGGCCTTGGGCCAGAAAATCGAACCCAGCCCAGGACCTCAAAAAATCAGGGGCCTCAAAATCGAAAAAGAGTTAAAAAAACTAATACACAATAAATAATAAATACTGATTTTGCTAAATATATAAGGTTTTGAAAAGATAGTGAAGTGGTAAGTTAATTATCTATGTTAATATATCTAAGAAAGAGAGTGAAAAGATACTGCTACAATTTCATAATTTTATTTTTACTAAAAACACAACTATCTATGTTAATATATAGGAGGAAAAATTGCATTTCACATGGATCTTTTCAATATTTTTAAAGTAAATTTTCAATAATATAAATTTTTTATTTAATTTATATTTAAAAAATCAATTATATAATAAAATAATTTATCATTAAATTTATATGATAAAATATAATATATTATTATTTATGGTATTTCTCTTAATTTCTTTTGATAAAAATATACTATAAATTTTATTTTATAATAATAAATTAAAACTTAAAAATTCAATATTATTTTTAGTAAGTCAACACAATTAAATAGATAATAATTAAATTATTAAAATTGAATTTTTGTAACAATTTAATTAAATTAATTTAATTTAATTAGTATTTATATTCTTATATTTTCACCTATCTACCCTTTTAAATTCTTCACCGTCGGATTGTAAAGCGTGGCTTGAGAGATCTTGAAAAAGCATATGAAGGTGTCATAAAAAGAGAAGGTTAGGTTACAAACTCAAGAGGCGGTTCGAGTTGATACAAATGAAAGAGAAGGAATCAATCAAGACTATATTATGCATAGCATTTGGTGAATCAAATGAAGGCTTATGGTGAAGCAGTTCACGGTACTAAATGTAGTAGCAAAAATCTTGTGTTCTTTAACGTCAAGATTTAATAACATTATGGTAGCCATTGAAGAGTTAAAGGATCTTCTCACCATGAGCAAGGAAGAACTTCAAATCTCATTTGAGGCATATGAGCAGGCTATATGAAAGAGGAAATGACAAGGCCAGGCAGTGCATTGCAGCAAGGTTCAATGGGAAAAAGAGGTCGAAAGGCAAGTGGCCTTGAGAAGGACAAAGCAAATTTTCATAATTCTGGTAAAAAGATCCACAAAATTCAAGAGGTTCCATGGCAAAGGGAGAAGCTCCAAGGGTGATCAAATGCAACAACTAGAGGGTGACAAGAGTAATGTGAAGTGTTTCAATTGTCAAAGTTTGACCATTTGCAAAAGAATGTAATGCAAAATGAAAGAAAATCATGAAGATAAGGCCAAGGTTTCTAGGCAGTGAGGATGACGATCACTTCTTTGTCATGATCGGAGGAGAGTAATGGGCTTGCAAAGAGAATTTGGACAACATTACGCACTATATCGAGGATTGGATAATAATAGTGCATAATTTGAAATCTTTCATGTGACGCAGACAAAATGCAATAGTTACTGGATCGAGGAGTTCAAGAAGTAGAGATGAGTGGTACTTAGACTCGGGTTGTTCAACTCATATGTGGTAGAAAGGTTTGGTTTGTGAAGATCAATCAGCAACAAAGAATAGGTGAGATGTCTTAATCAGAAGAAAAATAGAGGTTATTCGATCAAAGATGTGTTGTATTCCTGGAATTAGATAATCTCTTGAGCA
>CM038794.1:290549036-290616228 GCA_021764765.1 Vicia sativa
AGAGGTCGATTAGGTAGTGGTCGTTTTCCATTTATCATGGCTATTTGTACAATTTTGATTTTTGCGGATCAGAAGATGGTTGACCACCTCGGACTGGTTGAACGTTCGATCAGTGGTCCAAGCATGTGCAACTGATTCGTCCATTCAAACATATAAGGACCCACGCTGTTGGCTTTTTAACTTGATTTTCAAGTTCCGGACACTATCTCCGAAGCTCAAATGGACCTCGACATCATCTCCGTAAGCTCCAGCCTGACCCCGGTATCATCTCCAAGCTCCACCATGACCCCTAAACATCATCTCCGTGCTCCATCCTGACCTCGTGAGTATCATCTCCAGAAGCTCCAGCTTCTAGCCCTTAGAAGTATCCTCCAAGCTAGCTCGGATGCCTGTGAGTGCTACCCACGGGAACAACTTCCGTGTTGAAGAGGAGCCTCCGTGCCCTCTGTAAGCTCCTGATGTAAACCTTTATTTTTTATTTTTCTACTGATTAATTTTCTTTTTCTATTTTTCTTATTTCAATTAATTAATTAGTAATTAGGTTAAATAATTAGCTTAATTAGGATTAATTTCACAATTAATTTTCTTTTTCTATTTTTTCTTAATTAATTTAATTAGTTTAATTTAGGTTAATCATTTAATTTAAAATAAATTTCTTTTATTAATTAAAATAAATTAGAATTAGGGTTTCTGATTTACCCGATTTTCACTTAGTAATTAGGTTAACTAAAATCAAACCTTTTTTTACTAACCTAAACTTTTACTAACTATTCTTCAAGCTCTCTCGATTCTATTTTTCGCTCGACTATCCGTTGCCAAGATATTATTGTAATCGCCCGTGGATGTATAATTTTTCGCGCATGCTTTTATCATTATGTATCCGCTATGGAATGTAATAGATAATTAGGATATTTACTTTCCGTACTCCTCAATTATGTAATCGCCTAAAACAATGTAATAGCAAGACATTTACTTTCCGCACTTTACATTTCCGCACTTATTTTCCGCACTATTAACCGCTAGTAACTAGGCGGTATGGAAAGATAAAATCAACTTAGGTCGCCTAATTCAAGATAAAATATCCGAATACAATACACTTTCTTCACACGCACTCACCTTGTGGTATCCTCTCTGTTGCCTTACGAATAATGGTCATGTCCTCAAACGTAGGGATATCTTAGCTAAGACGCTTACAAACACATCATCATAGTCCCTTCGATACAAAGATCATAGTCCCCCATGACCCCGATGTTGCTTACAATATATGATCTCGCCCCCGATTGTTGCCTCACGAAAAGTGATGATCATCCCCACTAATATGCTAAGGTATCCCTACATGTTACCTTCTATGACCAGCCAATGTCCCTTCGAATGTTCCTTCACATCCAACGAATAGGTTACCCACCAACTAATGGTATGGATACCTTATTCTAAAGGAAAGCAAAATAACACGGAAACTACTGCTCTGAGTAGTAATAGACTCTTATTGCTTGCTCTATCAAAACACTTTCACACCTCACACTTTCAAAAGACATTTTAAACACTTTGTATACATTCCAAAGGTGAATCATTACAAAGTCCTTTTCCAAACCAAAACATTTCCAAACACTTCAGACACATTCCAACGAGAATCATTACGAAGTCAAAGTGAAATTCCTTTTCAAAACATTTTAAACACACATCGAAAGCAATTTATAAAGTGAGCTAAGCATTAAGAGCCCAGATAACTACGGATGGAAATGGTGCTAATACTCTTCTTTATAACCGCCTCCTTTACTCAAAATCTAACGAAGGTCTTTTCGCTTCTTTTCACCTTCCCTTAATGGATAAAAGAAAGTCGCATGCACTCTTGCTATCCGCACAGCTATATCAAATGCAAAACAAACAAGTCAGCTTCCCATCAGTATTACATCGCTAATTCAAACGAATTCAAACAACGAAACTAATTACACGCTACCACGTACACCGTGTTTTCCTCGTGAATTGAACTAGATCTATAGATATCAATTATTGGTAAACAAAGGTTGAAAATGAAAATAAAATAAAGGAGAGAAAGAAAGAAAGATTACTACAACAAACTTGTTGAGGAAGAAATTGTATATATTAAAATCTTACTAAAACCTTAGTTACAGAGTTGTTTATATACAAAATATAAATTTTCTCGTATGCAATAGCAAAATAAATTTAATAGCTAAGTTAAAATAAACTAGGACCCTAAAAGCCAACATATTTCGATCGCATCTTAGAAGTTTTTTTTACTCAATACAAATACTCAATATATGAATTACATCTAACATTATAGATACTCCTCCGTCACTATTAAAAGCAAAAATGACCTTAAATCTTGGTCACTATTATAAGCAAAAGTCATTAACTTTTAGACTAATTGACACTTGTATTAATATCATACACTTAATTTAATTAAAAACATTTAATATTGGTAGTTGATTCTTCAAATATAACTAAGGATATCATAATAAATTTTATTTAGATTAAGATAAAATCAAGAAAATTAATTACGCTAACTAATTTTCTTAATATGTGTGTTGTTGTGATTTTAAATAGGCTTAAAATCCAACTAATAAGAAAAGAATTCAAAAGGGTTCTTCAAGTAATGTAATGTTTGGGTCGATGTAGGTACAATTGATTGGCTTGCAATCAACTAGGAAGATAATTAGGCCTAGAAATATCAAAAGCCCCAAGTTACGGTATGGCCTAGATCAATCGAACACATGTTTCTGGAGGAAAGAGAGTAAGAGTGGAATCGTTCGTGGAGAGAAGTTGCAAGAAATACGGCGCGAAGGGATGGCCCGCCAGTGGTTTGTTATATATGTATTATAAATAAAACACTTAGTGCATTGGTAAAAGGTTCAAACTTTTACATTTCTAACGCTAATAACTCGTAGTAACCAAGTTTAACGAGCGAAATGAGTAAGGCTCGTATGTTTGAATCAACTTGCTTACTTTTCAACTATTTTAAATGTTATGTCATTTACCTTTACAATTTAAATATTTTTGTTTCTACTTTACCATTTTTACTTTATTTACTTTTGAAACCACACAAACATGTGGACGGAGGTCGAACACATCCTTTTCAAAATACTTTGTAGAAAAACATTTGAAAACTGAAACATTGTACCAAGATTTCCTGATCGATCTCGCAAGTAAATTTTTTGGCAAGAGATCAGTTTTGTTTACCAAAATCCAGGATAAACAATTTGAAAGTAGTTATTTTAACTTATAACTAGTCGATAACCCGTGCTGTTGCACGGTGCCGGTCGAGAATTCATAAAACGTGGAACTAATCTTGTCATGTAACAGAAAATTTGTTTTTATGTAATTCAATAAAAGTTCATCTAATTCGGCCAAATTTAGTGTATCAAACTTATTTGACAACATTCAAAAATGTAAACTGAAAACATGATTGTGTAACAAAATAAGAAACTGTGATGACTCTTCAAAATAAGAAACTATCACGAGTCTTCAGATACAACGCAACCACTGGAAACGATGTTTTCAACTATTCGACCGCATAATAAATTATGCAAAATTAGACAACATTTACTAAACAATTTATATTAAAGAAAATATTTGTTATTATGTACTTACCGATCAACAAAGAGATTGAAAACTTTTCATACAACATTTGTAGTGATGATGTTGATACATTCATACTATCATGTATTAAGATCTTTAGACCACTTTTGCTTGAACTCCTTGAAATGGCTACATACAACCGCCATGATTGAATATGTGAGTAGCAAATACAATCCAACCGTATCAAGTGATCGATTGAGACTTATTAATCATTGCGCACGACACAATAATTGAACTGCTCTAATCAACTTAAATGGCCACGGACTGTTGACATGACATTCGAGGATGTAAAGATGTTACCAACATTCTTACCGTATATGATCTTTGCCTCAATAACGTGATTTGTCAACCTTGTAACAATTAGTCTAGTTCCGCATACACAAACCATCGCTTTGTCCAAATTCCTCATAAGCATTATTGGTACCAACCTTTAATCTGATTTTGTGATTTGGGACACCAAGTCCTAAGTTGCTAAGAAATTCGAGTAAGACATTCTATAGTTTCGTGTAAATATCAGATTTCTATCGATCGAATCAAAACTCAAATACTTTTGTCCTCACCTAAGAAATGAGAAAACGCGAATCAATCCATAATGTTTTAACTTATAATTATAACCAGAGAAAATATAAAAGTGTCAATCAACTTAATCCAATAATAAATGTTTTAACTTACTTCCCAATTTTTATTTAATTTAAAATTAAATTTAATCGTTAGTTAAATATATATATATATATATATATATATATATATATATATATATATATATATATATATATATATATATATATATATATATATATATATATATATATATATATATATATATATATATATATATATATATATATATATATATGCTGAGTGTGCTGTGATGAGAGGGATGGAGTTATAATAACACTTGTCATCATGTCAATCTGAATATTCGTCTGTATACGCAATCATTTCATTTCCAACATCATCACTGTTCCTCTTCGTGTCTTGCTAATATCTTTCTGCCTGCGGTTTTCATCTCACCCCTTTCCTTCAACAAACCATGGTATTCACTTTTGTTGTATGTTTTCTTCTTCTTCAACTTGTTCCATTACTTACTTTGATCTAAAACTTTGATTTTTCTTGGTTGTTCTTCATGATTTTGTGATATTCTTGTTGGGTCTTATGTTTTTGTAGTTCTTTCTCTTCAATTCATTGTTGAGACTTTAGAGTATGCATGTTGAGCTTGTGAAAATGACTTTAGAGGAAAGTGATTCATGGAGTTTAGGAGGAATAATTGGATCCTTTATTGACCTTTTTGTAGCTTATGTATTACTTTGTGGATCCACTTTTGTTTTCTTTGTTTCAAAATTTCTTTGGTTTTTTGGATTTTATATGCCTTGTCCTTGCAAAGGGATTTTAGGTTATAGGAATAGCTATCTTTGTTTTCATATGTTATTGTTTGAATGGCCTTTAAGGAAGATATGCTCCATTCAAGTAATGGCAATGAAAAGGTTTCCATTTGATTTGGTTTGGGTCAAGAAAGGTCATTCTTTAGACAATATCAATGAGAACAAAATGGTTGTTAATGTTGATGAGAAAACATGTGACAATAATAGTAATAGGATTGTTGAGTTGGAAGATGAGAGTTCGAGTTCAGGTCAGCGATTGGGAAATTGTATGATGTTAAAGGAAAGGGGTTTTGAGTTTGAAACGTAGGTCCGGTTTCGCGAGGAAGAGGAGTGGTTATGATTGTAGAAAAATCGATTCGTTGTTGTTCATAGTCATAGTTTTCAGTCTGATGTTACATTCACTTCACGCAGGTGATGGAAGCAGCCGATAGTTAAAGATAGATCCAGTCACAGCTCGAATTTCAAGGCCAGGGAAAGAAGAAAATTTACAATGTAAGTGAGAAATCTTCAACATAGTTATCGCTCTTTCGATGATTTTAATTAAACTCGAGTATAAGTTGAATCTCATTTTCACCGGAACTGTTTTATATTTCTATGTGTATATTTTTAGCATGCTGGATATTAGCTTATATAGTTTTAACTTGCTTATTTAGACGATGACCGGATTTGCCATGATTTGGATTTAAAAACATGTCACAGTTATGAATTCAATGCATCGATAATTGAAAGTCTGGGACAGGGAATATATTCATCGCCTTTGGAACACTACTCGAGTCCTAGTGCACGGAATAATGTTCATATTGTTGGAAATGAAGAGAGCCGTAACAAGATGTATGAAAACGCCGCTTGAAGAAGAGAAAGTTGCTTACGCGGCTCTTTATCTAGAGCTAGAGAAGGAGAGAGCCGCGGCTGCTACTGCTGCGGATGAAGCCATGGCTATGATATTGGCCTGCAAGAGGAGAAAGCTTTGATGGAAATGGAAGTGAGACAATACGATAGGTTGATTGAAGAAAGAGTTGCTTTGATGAAGAAGAGATGAGTATTATGCAAGAGATTCTTATAAGAAGGAAAAGGAGAATCTATTTTGGAAAAGGAACTCGAAAGTTATAGGCAAATGTGTTTACGGAAATTGTGAGTCTAAGTCTAAGTCGGCGGATGTACGCTTAATGAATGGAAACAAAGTTCACCACTTTCTTTGAAATATATGACGATCCACCGAGACAGAAAGTGTCGATCAAATGTTAAGGGAGATTTTACCGATACAGAACATGGAGAAGAGCTGGAGAAGAACACTAGACACAAGGATCAAGCGCATGATGATCTGCATAGCTCTTTCTACGATACCGAGTCCGATGTTCTTGACGCTCATGTTATTGATGACAACATCGAACATAAGGAAAAGCAAACTGAGAATTTAAGTAGTGCTTCATTTAGTACTCTTTCAGACAAACTGATGAATACGCGCCTTGAACACGCAAGTTGTTCAGATGCTGACTCAAAATGCAAATCTATGCCTTTCGACACTGAAAGTGATTCACCGATTTGGTCTATAATGAAAAGTTAAGGATCGACAATGAGATTGAAGTTCTTGGAGAAAGGTTGAGGACTGTGAAACATGAAAAGAGAAATTGACTTTGTTTGCAGACAAAGGCGAAACGAAAAGGCCAGTTGAAGCTTTTGGATGAGATAGCAGCTCGCCTTCAACAAATTAAACAATTATGAAGCTCATGCATCTCTTCCCCTAAGCTCATGGCGATTCCGCCCTCGTGGACTCAGGTATAACTTCGAACTTGTTTTCTGTCAGCAGTTAAATTTATGTATAACTCTTTCACATATTTCTGTTTGTCTAAGCATAATGCTATTAAGGGCCTGTTTTGATTGATTTGTTTAAGTATATCAACTGACATAATCACTTAATGATCTTTGTAGTACCAACACCTCTAATCAAGACATGATTACATTCAGTTACTTCTATTTTCTCAAGTTATTACCGTGTCTATGTGTCAGATCGTGTCCGTGTTCATATCTTAAATGGCCGATTTTTTCTTTTCAGGTGAGCGAGAGGAAGCGGCGAGCCAGTGTGACCTTGGAGACTTGTGAAAGCTCTTAAATCATGTAGAGTTTGTTAATTGACATGAGGTTTCATAGCCAAGCATATTTGTAAACTTGTAAATGCTATGTGAAATACCTCTTGTTGCCACTAGAACTCACCACTACTTCCTTTTATCTTGTATGTTTGAGAACTTTTTAGCTTTATTGTAAATAAATAAATGTAATGTGTCATTATAGTCAAACTAGTCACAGTTGTTGCTTTTGCCTTTTTGTTGAAAAGCATGGAAGACATAAATAGGTGTCCAACAACACCCTACCCACCAACATGAGCTTTGTTTTTTAACACTATATTGAGACTACTTTTCTATCTTATAGATCCAAAATTGAGACTATAGATTTGGTCATTAAAACTCAGGTAATTTTTAGGGTTTGGTACTATTGGGAAAACTAAGTTCCACATATTGATAATTAGGTCCATCCACCATTTATATTTACACACTAAATTTATTGGGGATGTCTACGAGAGGGTGTAGGGTGTATTGTGAAAAACTTAAGTCTCGTATTATTAAAGATAGAGTTCATAAAAAATTTAGTGGATTTTTAACTCCACTTTCATTGTACACCCGTGAAAATTACAAAATGTCTCCTTCACAAAAGTAAATTTATTTTTGACGACTATTTTCAAATTTTTGTTTTAAACCAAATATATACTTCTAATGCAGTATTTTGAATTTATTCAAATTTATCTCACTTGTTTTACTTTAAATTTTTTGAGTCGAAATCTAAATACAATTATATAGCATCAATATTTTGAATTTATTTCAAATTTGGTTTCACTTGTTCTTATTTTTAAAATATTTGAGTGGAACAGGAAATATACTATCCTTTTATTTTTATTATTTATTTCAATTTGTTCTCATTTTATGAAATATTTGAGTGGAATTGAAATATACTTTCAGATGTATCATATTTTGAATATATTCTAAATTGGTCTCACTTGTTTTCACATTTAAAACCAGAATATACTTCTGGGTTTACACTAACCATTTTCAACGCGATTTCCATAATATATAGTAACCGTAAATTTATTTCCGATATTCCGGGAAAATGAAATTTCACAAGGGTGGTAAGGAACGGGCTGAAAGTTAAGAAATTCACAAAATTTATATTGATGTCTCGTACAAAGTTTGATTGTAAGTATGAGTTAGAGATTTAACATTTCACCCTTAATTATACGTTGGATCTCTCGACTTTTGGAGGGATGCTCTCTTCAACTTTGTCTCATCTCCTCTAAAATTCCTCTCTCTCTCACTCACATCATGTTTCTTTTCTTCTCATTTCTATTCTCTCTATCAAAATGACCTAAAGTTAGGGGAAGTTAGAGGCTAAAGTTAGAGAATTCATTTCTAATTATACATGCCACCTCCATAATTATTCTGAAATATCCCTTTTCACTATTTATTTTAAATATTTATATTTGTAATTTTTTTACTATTAGTGTTTTGAGTTAAATCAAGATTTATGGTATCCCAATATTGACGATATCTGAAATACTTACAATTTATAAATTTTTGGTTATGAATAACGAAATTTCAAATTTCGATATGATATATCCAAATTTCCAAATTTCCAAGATGATTTACAAAAACATTGCAGAAATCGGAAATTTTCCTAGATTTTCGAAAATTAGCTTAACATGAAAATATCAAATTTCAGGTCTGAAATTTCAATTATGTCTCAAATTTCAGGTCCAAGATATGAAATTGTACACCTTTCATACCATAGTCGACGCTCTTCCACTCTTCTATTTATTCATGTACTTATGTGATGTAGTTCTTCACCACAAATATCGTAAGTCTTATATTGAACTTACACATAATTACTTATGTTGTTGATCTTAAATAAAATTCTTTCTTTTACTAATTGTATGTTGTTGTATTTGGAAGATTTTTGAATCCCGAGTTAAAGTTCTAGAATGAGCACAATCAATTGGTAAAAGCACGACATATTGTTGTTGTTATAATCACGTTCTTATTAATGTAATGAGGAGAAATGATAAATTGATTTGGTTGTGATAGAGGAGGAATTTAAAAGAAAAAGGAATCAGGTCCACCTCAGATGACATCTATACTATGAAAGTTAGATGTCCCTTTAGTGATTTATTCTAGTGGTATCGTTGAAAGGTGATGGTTAGATCACGGGATACATAAATATAGACTAAATGAGGGCTTGGGCGACCATGACATATTAGGCGTCTAAAAGAACATGAAAAAGTTTTGAATGAAATGACTAACAACTTGACACAAAGTATATCATTTATGCTTGAAAGACAAATATCGTATAACCTCACAAGTGTTATCCGTATATATGAGCTAGAGCAACATACCAATTGAGAGAGGTGCAATGACCGAGATGCAAATGTTATTTAGCCTTATTCACCAAGACAAATACATGTGTGGACTAAAAATAGAGAATTTAATCGTGGTATATCTTTTGGACACATCCGATTCGTGAAGTTGTTGAATACGTTTCATATGATGTTAATTTTGATTGCATATACAAGACACATAGGTAATAATTTTACTTCTCATCCTAAAATATGTTGAATAATTTGGTTGATTATGTTTATTTTAATCGTAAGGTACTAGCTACCATACCGGAGATTGTTGATGTTACATCAATGTTAATGTTTTCGACGCTTTGCCTATTTAGAACATGAAATGGAAGAAATAACATGGACACTACGAGCTGAAAGAGTTGTTCTATTCGGAGAAGTTGTTTCAAATCGTCGTGGCGACAATTGAAACTGCATTAATGAATGCAATGGATTATGTGTTTCCAAATTTAACACATATGTCGTGATGCTCCATATTTCAAAAAAGTGAGCATGAAATGTAAATATTACATGAAATCGGAAAGACAAGAACATGCCATGGATCACTAGAACAAACATCATGTATTCAAATGCAAAAATGAGTTTGATGTATTTTAATCATTGAGAATGTTTGTGGCGATATTCCATCTTTTATCAAGTATGTAAATGAAACATGGTTAACACCATATAAAAAGATTTGTTCTTTGTATGGACTAACAAAGTTACTCATTTAGGGAACCAACAACAAACAAGTACTAAATTGTGGTGTTTAATATCATTATTATACACGCTTATTTTCGATATTAACTGGAAATATGCTATTTAGGTAGTCTCACATTGGATGGTAAAAAACTTGTTGACTACATCTCGTGGTGAGTTATGTCGAAGCTGGGATGTTATGAACATCATGTTGAAGTTTCAGCTAGGTTGCATCAGAATTTCGTTTCAAAAAAGTATAGTAAACACTGAGCATCAATATAACACCCCATTCTATGCAAAGTTGCATGATTTTGTCTCAAGATAATGTGTAGAATTCATTAGGAAGGAACTAGAAAGAGTACAATTTGTTGGTTCAGACAAGGAGAGGTGCGGTTGTTTCATTCAAACAACACATGGGTTACCGTGTGCGTGTCTATTTGTCGACTTTCAAGTTTTAGGTACCCTTATACCTTTGGAATCAATTCATGTATTTTGGACGAAACCGCACATTTAGAACATGATGTGAGTCCTGGAGAGAGTAAGTGGAATCTAGAAGAAGAGTGTGAAGAGTTGAAGAAATATTTCAGTACTTTAGATATTATTGCACTTTTCCAAGATCTCTCATGCTTCCCGCAAAGTTGCAGCTCATGCAATCTTCTCAAAGTGTGCTTCATCAACACACCGGTGACTGGAATGTTGCTTTGCAATCCTTATTTTTGTTCTCTATGTGAAGTGCCTTCTGTATATGTGGAAAATGTAGAAAGTGCTTGATAATCATTTTCTACAATTTTCATGACTTAATGGTAACCCATTACCGCTTTTAGGTGTTCGTGGATGAATCGAATGAATTGAACCATATTAATGGTTCAATCCAGCTTATTAAAAACCATTTTAAAAAAATAGTTAATCATTAAACCAGTTACAATTCAGTTTATAACTAGTTCAAACCAATTTATAGTAAAAAACCAGTTTAATGTAGTATAATTTAACTAATTTCAAACTAGTTTTATTGAAAAAAAGTATTTTTTTAATTGGTTTTGAAAATTTTATTTATTTATTTTAATTTTTTTTCAGTTTTGATTTATTTTCAAAATATATATTTTTTTGAAAAATAACTTTTAAAAAAATTTTAGAAAATATTTATATTTCGAAAAAAATTCTAAAATTTTTTATTTGAAAAAAATTTTAAATTTAAAAAAATTATTACAGTTTTTCTGAAATTTTTCAAAAATATTTCAAAATTTTTTATTTTCGAAAAACATATTTTTTTGGAAAATATATACTTTTTAAAAAAATTAAAATTTCAGTTTTTTTTTTTCTCAAATTTTTTTTTATATTTTTGTTAAAATAAATTCAATTTTTTTTCAAAAGAATTTTTTTCATTTTTTTTTGAAAGTTTTTTCCAGTTTTTTTTTATTTATAAAAAAAATACACAGTTTTATATTTTTCGAATAATAATTTCAGTTTTTTTATTTTTCAAAAAAACAATTATTTCAGTTTTTTTTTTTAGAAATTTTTTTTCAGTTTTTTTTTATTTCTCAAAAGAAATTTCCAATTTTTTTTATATTTTTTGGAAAAATAATTTCAGTTTTTTTATTTTTCAAGAAAAACAAATTTTTTCAGTTTTTTTTTTAGAAATCAACTTTTTGTTTTAAATTTTATTTCCATTTTTTTAAAATAAATTTTTTAATATTTTAGAAACAAAATTTATTTAATTTTTTTATAAAATACTAATTTTTATAATAAAACTAATTTATAATAAAATACAATTCAATTAACCGCTTTCATCTGCACCCTCCATGGATCTCAATTCTTTCCATTGAGAACAAGGAGATTCGTTGCGAAGGTTGCACCGTTGTATGTGTATCACAAGGCTTCTAATCAAACCAAGTTCTAGATACCCGTTGTTAGAGTATGTACACAGTAACGGTGATAGGAAGAAGATAAGTAGTAAAAGATGAATGAATGAGAGGAGTTTCTATATCTGAATTAACTTGTAACATTAGAGTAAGACTGAACTAGCTTATCTAAGCATGCACATTACATGACATCATATCATTGGACACCTAATTACAACTATATACATTTTGAATTATTTCTAACAAATAGTACCTTATAGAGCTTCAACCTGATGTGTACCAGTCAGTGTTACAAAGGTACATATAGATTTGTTGTCTAAAAAGAAAAGATGATGCTGAGGCAACAAATCTGGATCTATATCACATCATTGTACAACAGTTGCACCGTGTGCAAACGCCATTAGGAGATTCTGGTCCCTCCCTCTATTTAGCACTATCTCTTAACTTGGCTTTTGCTCATGTCCGAATTTAGCATCATAATATTATGTCATGTGAACTTTGATTCACTCAAACGTAAGCCATTGAATTTCTTCCATTCATTCTCATAATTTATATTCCAAATACAATACTTTTGCATATTACTCTCACAAGACTAACATTCAACATACAAAATTATTAACTACATTAATTTCATTAATCAATTTGCTTAATATAATAAAACACAAACTATAAACTAATTCAATCATGCCATGCAACCTTCACTTCACTTCATCTTATTAAATTACCATCTGCAACCGCAATTGTGACTGCAATATAGAGATTTCACTCACTCGCGCACATTTGTCCTTAGTTTCCTGCAATATTAAAGATCGCGACTCAATCATAAGTCCGACCGCAATTCAAAACCGTAATCATTTTCAAGACAAAGATTTCCTCCACCTATTAGGAGTAGTCCTACCTTTGACATTAACCAACCTAGTTTTCATATCAGAACTAGCAGCTGGTGTCTGTCTTCCATACTCAACTTGACCATCACCATCAACACCACCATCTCCTCCTCTTCTTCCTTCCACAACAACACTCTCTCCTTTAACAAAACCACTCACAGCAAACCTCTTACTCCATTTGAAAAACCCTTTCTTCTTCTCAACCATTCTCTCCATCTGAACTTGCATTGCATTGCATTGACTCTGCAGCCTATGAACATCTTCCTCAGCTTCTTTATCTCAATGTGTTGAGTATTCATTTCGGCTGATAAACACCTCGCCGTTGGAACTGCTTCTAGTCCAAATCCATTTGTTGGACTTCTGGTTATACTCATTATGGATCCACCAATCAATGTTGTGACTGTTGTTGTGCCTGTTGAGCTTTGTTTGTTCAGAAAGAAGGACTTGAATTACTGCTCTCACCGGGAACCGTTCATTTTGTGCTGCATGAAGTGATGCCTCTTGTGTTAGTTTCCTGCAATCTATTAGTCTGCATAAACCTTTCCTTTCTTGCTTTGATACACTTGGATGTGCCTGTTAAAATAAACCATAGTTAGTATACTCCAATCTACAGCTACAGGTATTGTCTGTTTTGACTGTCAGAACCTCTCAGGGTTTTGTCCTTTGAAAAAAAGCGTCTCGTTAAACAGAAGAGTGTGAGTGTTACACGAACGATATTAACTATTGCATATCAAAACATAGAAATATAAATTGAAAGTTCAAAGATAAAGAAAACATACTTTTAGGTAAGTATCAATGGCTCTATACAAACCATCATCAGTATTTCTAGCATGACTTGGGAAGAGAACCAGCAAGAGTAACAAACTCATCCAAACTCAAGTTAGCATCAACAGCAGCTTCAGCAAGATAAGAATCAACCAACTTAGCAACTTTAACCAAAGCAGCACCACTTTTAGCACCTTCGTTATCCAAACTAACAAACCTCTTAACAAGCCTAATCACAAGTTCAAAATCCAAAAGTGTTCCACAAGTGTGACTGAAAGAAGGTATAACAAGTTCTTTCAAACAAGCTTGATCTAACTGCCATGAAATTCTTTTCTCAAGCTCTTGTCTATAGCTTCCATCAACACCAACCATGTTAGCAGTTCTCAGTAGCCTAAGCAAGAAGTTACATGGAATTGAATCTTTCTCTGGTGGTAGAACATTAACTAAGGTTTCTACAAAGAACCTTTTCTTCATCCATAAAGCTGTTACACTCGGGGATGACGATGTATCTTCAAATTGTGTTACACCTTTTCAGCTAAATCAGGTAGCCATTTGGAGGCATAGTGTGTGATAATGGAACCGATTAAATCGGGCGCGAACGCCTTTGCTTTGATTCCAGAAAGTGTTTTCAAAGTAATCCATGTCGAGAATGCACGCGTCGTTGAACCAGCATTCTGAGGTGAAATTTGATGGTGATTTTGGTTGCAAATTGGATTGTTCTGTATAGGATTGGTTCTTCATTTCTGTTAGAAGCTCAAATAATGTAGTGGAACAACTAGTCTTTGTTGTACTATCTGTCTTTGACATGTTTGCACTATAAAGTATGCTAAAAAAGTTACATATTTATATCTGTGTAATTACTATCCACCAGTGTAAAAAGTTTTTTCACATTCTTACAATTATATTTCACTACGGAGATATTTGATGATGTCCTTTAGAAAATACTATAACAAAGTGACATCAATACTATAACAAAGTGACATCTTGGAGAATCCTATAGGTTAACCATAATTCAACTGAGTTTTTATTTAGTCACAGTTTAAACGTGACAAATTTGTTATGAGGTCTTATTTAGTCATGGTGTCAAATTTTAGGTATATGTCCGATGGTTCTGGTACTATAAAACTGGTATATAAAACTATATGTTCATTTGACACGATCAATTAACTGATATTTTTTCAATTAATCCAATAAATTTTATAATTTCAAATATTTAATTTTGAAAACCGACGTATCGACGTGTTAGGGTCTGTATATGCGCTGGTATGTATTAGATTTATTCTTTTGACATTGTGGAAATGAGATTTTAGCATGAAGATGAAGACAGGAATGAAGAGGGTGGATAAGGTATTTTGTTGAGAAAGGAATGAGACCACTCATAATAAGGCCGTTTATTCTCCCTGTGACAGAGAAGATATCATATTTTGTTCATATCTTTCTATGCAAGCACAAAATTAATTATTGCACCTCAAACTTGAAAGGAACATGAAACAGACACATTTGTTCTTTCCTATCTCATGCATGTGTTGAGTAAGGAATTTGGATTTTATTCTATTTATATTTG
This sequence comes from Vicia sativa, assembly GCA_021764765.1. Taxonomy (NCBI): domain Eukaryota; kingdom Viridiplantae; phylum Streptophyta; class Magnoliopsida; order Fabales; family Fabaceae; genus Vicia; species Vicia sativa. Next base: position 290,564,216 of record CM038794.1, read on the forward strand.
CAGATTACTATAATAAGGAATCCAATAAGGATTATAAGCAAAGGGACAGTGAAAATTTGTTTGATTTCTTTATATGACAATGCTATGTATATATTATATATTTAGGAAATGGGGTATGTGACTTTTGTTTAAAAAAATAAGGCCTACAAAACTCTCTGAAAGCTACAACTGAACACAGAGGAATAAACATTGTATCTCATATAATTGCTACCTTGGGAGGCTTTTTTTTGTAATTTTTCACTAACTTAAATTCATTATGAGCTTTTTAGTTTTCAAATCTGAGATATTGGATCGAATTCTATTAGGTCGAAGGTAGTATCTTAGTTCGACGGTTCGACAAAGTTTAACATGCAATTAAGGTTGCTCACGTTGTTGTCAAAATGTTACAAATTGTATTCAAGTGTGTTCTAGCTTGTAGTGTCAAGGATGCTAGGATTGTTAACATCAAATTGAATCGTTTATTATGTCCAATTGTTTAAGTTAGCTTGTACCCTAAGTTAGTTTGTAATAGGTATTTGTGATAAAGCCCATTAATTTAGTAAGTTAGGTTTATTATAAATAGCATACTTGTCTCTCATTATTGCATATTGAAAATCCTATTTTTAGGTGAGAGGATTATTTGTTATTATTGTATACTTGTAATCTTGTTTGAAGATAAAGGAAAGAATAGAAGTTAATAACTAATTCCTTGTGTTCATCGTGTTTCTCATATATTCTACCCTTGTTTGTTTGTTTTCACGATGTTGGTTTTATGCAAAAGTATCCGACGAAGAGTTGGAACAGTAGAGATTCCTATCGAGGTGGAGCATGTCGATGCTAAATTGCATATCCTGATAAAGTCGAAGAAGTAAGATGATGATGAAGTTGAGGAAACCGCGATGACTACCTATTGGAAATGGATAAGAAAACGAAGAATCATCAAGTCACCTCAAAGATTTGGGTATGGATCTTATACTTATGCCTTAATCTCTGCAGTGAGGTACTAGATGAAAACCAAGAGACCATAAGGAAGTTATGAGAGTCGAAATAAGAATGGTGAAGGCCATGTATGATGAGATAAAGTCTTTTATTATAACCACACTGAATTGATCTAGAAATCACTGGAGCCAAGTTAGTCATTTGTAAATAGATTTTAAAAGTTATGGAAGGAATCGAAGGGTGAATAAAAGATAAGGCAAGGTTGCAAGTGATTTCACTCAAAAAGAAGGTGTAGACTTGATGATGTGTTTTCCTATCAGGAAGCGTAGGTCCATTCGAATGTTGCTTTCCATGGTGGCAGTTCGATCTTGAACTTAAACAAATGGATGGAAGACTGTTCTTGAATGGTGATCTAGATGAAACAATCCCCGATGAGACATATTACGGAAGATTCTCAAAAGTTTGGTATGTCGATTGAAACCTCGGACTCCAACAAACCCTCAATTCAAGCTAAGTATTGATCGATGTCCCGAGAATGAAGTCGAAAGAGCTTATATGAATAGCATCCCATATGCTAATGTAGTAGGTTCTTTGATGTATGTTATAGTTTGTATTAGAACCGACATAGCATATCAATAAGTCTAGGTACATGGCGAACCGGAAAGACTCACTAAAGCATTAAAGTGATTCTAGGTACATAAATGGGTCAACGCAGTCTTAATTTATGGTGGAGCCTAAAGATAGTAAAAGAATCGAAGGATATGTCGACTCGATTACGGGTTGTATGAATTCTAGAAACTCTATTTTTGGATATGTTTTCACTTTGTTTGTTACAACAATTAGTTGGAAAGCAACACTTGAAGGTTGTTGCATTATCAACCAACCGCGTAATACATTACTTTAATCGAAGATGTGAAAGAAGCATCGTGGCTTGATGGTTTTTCTAAGGAGCTGAAAATTCAAGGTGAAGTTATCATCATTAAATGATAGTCAAGTGTAATACATCGTCAAAGAATTCATCCTATCATGAGTGACCAAGCACATTAATTTGAGACTACATTCGTTAGAGGGTAATAGAGCATGGAGAAGTCCAAGTGCTAAAGGTTTTGACAAATCATAATGTTGCTGATATGATCACCAAGACATTGCCTAGTTGCAAGTTTTTCCACTGTATGCAGTTGATAAAGTTGCATGAAGAAAAATAGTTCGTTCTTTGACAATGGAGTTTGTTCCAAGGTGGAGATTTGTGAGATATTGGATCGAACTCTATTAGGTCGAAGGTAGTATCTTGGTTTGATGGTTCGATAGAGTTTAGCATGCAAATAAGGTTGCTCGGATCAGTGTTATAAGTGTCATGTATTCGGTGTGTTCTAGCTTGTAGTGTCGAAGGATGCTAGGATTGTTATCATTAAATTGGGCATGTTTGTTATGTCCAATTGTTTAAGTTATATTGTACTCTAAGTTAGCTTGTATTGATATTTGTGATAAAAGCTTGTTAGTTTAGTATGTTAGGTTTATTAGAAATAGCATACTAGTCTCTCATCATTGCATACTACAAATCTTATTTTTAGGGTTAGGGGGTTATTTATTATTCATGTATACTTGTAATCTTGTTTTGAAGATAAAGGAAATAATAGAAATTAATGACCAATTCATTGTGTTCATCGTGTTCCTCATATATTCTACCCTTGTTTGTTTCTTGATCATTAAGCAACAAGTTTATACTTTATTTCCAAGGCATCCGATTCACAACACAAATATTAACAAAAATACATAGTACATTACATAGTACATTTAATGTATTTATTTTATCCATGGATGTTTTTAAAATCTAATTTTGTATATAAATCTGTTAAACTCTGAATTGTCACCTTCTAGCAGGATATATTTTTGTGAGGAGAGATAAATTTTAAATGATATTTTATCGAGAAATGATAACCTAAAACAAAAGTCCATCAACTATACAATTATATAAACAATGTCATCAAATAGTTTAGATAACAACTAGTAAATAAGATTAAAGATTAACGAAAGTAAAAGATAATGACGTGATCGATCTTTGTTAATGTAGTCCGACCAATGATATCTACCTCTACGATAATAGAGTAACTATAGTTTTTTTTTTTTGTCTTATGAGTTTATTGGACTACACTTTTATAAACCATATATATAATACTAGGGTTCAGTTTATCTAAGACCCTAATCCTCAATCTTTCCTTATCAAACAATTATCTCTATTAATAATTATCTCAAAAGATGAGTTATACTCTCAACAATCTATAGTTATCTCAATAATCGGTAGCTTTTTCAATAATCCATAACTATCTCAATAATATGAGTTATACTCAATAAGCTTCACCTTGGCGAATATTAAAACTATATGAAGACTTCACGCGTAACACTTCATCCCAAAACGGAAGGTACCACCTTAACATTGATTAACATGTTATAAGTCCATGCAATGCTTGAACTTGTCACTAATGACCGACTTGATCAACATATCTAATACATTCTCTTATTAAGTATGAACATTTTAAGTAATATATGCCTAGATGCAATTGTGAAGCCTTACATCAATATGTTTGGTCCGGCATGATACATCTCGATTATTTGCAAATAAATGACATTTTGACTATCACAATGCTATGAACTCCACCTTGATCAACATCTAATTATCTCACCAATCCCGTAATACATAAGTCTTTGTCGGTTTAAACGCCTTCATGTATTTTACTTCATTGTGACATGACCATTATGGATTGAATGATGATTTTAAACAAATAGGTATTCCTACAAAAGTAAAAGCAAACACTTTTAGACCTCTTATCATCCGTATCACCAGAAAAGCCTGAACCAATATATCCTACAACTAAAGGATCACCATGTTTACTTCCAAACATGATAACATAACTTATAGTACCTTTCAAGAACATGAAAATCCATTTTTATGCTTCCCAATAACACTTTTATGGTTTGAACGTAAACTTACAAACCTAACTTATAGCTTGTGTCAAAATGGTGTAGTGCAGACCATAACATAAATTAAACAACCAACAACACTGTCATAAGGGACATTTGACATAAACTATAAGTTATGTCAAATCCAATGAGATCTTAAAATGATTCGCCAATGGAGTACTCACAACTTTTGAATTACTCATGCCAAACTTATCTAACACCTATTCAACATAGCTTTTTTGAGAGTCATGATTTTTTATCATATCCCTATGAATTTACATACCAGAATCTTCTTAGCAGCACCTAAGTCTTTCATTTTCATGTCAAACTTTTTTCCCAACATTATTTTTTAGTTTATTTACATCATATAAATGATTAGCAACAATCAACATATCATCAACATACAATAACTAAAAAATAAAAGAGTCAGCATCAAGGCTTCTAACATAAACATAGCAATCATACTCACACCTTTTGTAGACAATCTTAAGCATGTATGAATCAAATTGATTGTACCATTTCCTTGGAGATTGCTTTAAACCATACAAAGAACTATTTAATTTACAAACTAGTCTGCCTTATCTAGTGACACATAACCTTTTCGGTTGCTCCATGTAAATTTGCTCATCTAGATTACCGTGAAGAAATGTTCTCTTCACATCCATCTACTATAGATGCATGTCTTTCCTAGATACCAAGACTAATATTTCCCTGATAGAAGTATGTATGACAACCAGAGAAAAAATATCATCATAATCAATCCCTTTTTGTTGCGAGTACTTTTTATAAGATGAGCCTTGAAGATTTCCACTTTTTTTATTATTTGGTTTTTCTTGAACACCCACTTACAAATGATGGCCCATTTTCCTTAGGAAGTTGAACAAGTCCCCATGTTTGATTTTTCTTCAAGGAATCCATCTCATCCCCATTGCATCCATCCACTTATATTTCTCTTGATTATCTATAGTCTCTAAAAGTATAAGGGTGTCCAAAATAGCCATATATATATATATATATATATATATATATATATATATATATATATATATATATATATATATATATATATATATATATATATATATATATATATATATATATATATATATATATGGTGATCTACACATACAAGGATAATTCCACGAAACGGTTTATGGTCAATTCAATATCAAAGCCTGTTCCTCGTGTGTTTAGGCACTACCGCAAATTGTACAGTGGTGGTAGATCAACATCCATGTGAATCACATGTTTGCTAGAAGTTTCTTCTTTAAATGATGATACATATGTTTCAACTAATTGCTTAACATTAACTTCTTATAAAAAATAACATCTCTACTGATTACCATTTTTTTTAATCAGATCCCTTAACTTGAACTCTTTCCCATTTTTTGTGTAACCCACAAAGACACTCTTCTTCTACTTTGGATCAAGTTTGGATCGATCTTCACTGGATATATACACATTATAAAGACACCAAAATATCCTTAAATTGTTAAAATCAATAGGATTACTTGTCCATACCTCATATGCAACCTTCCCCTCCAATGAAGCCAGTGGTGACTTGTTGATAAGATAGCACGCGGGTTAATCGCTTTTCCATAAACCTTTGGATAATCAAACATTTAAAAAATACATCCTGCCCTTTTAGTTAAATACATATTCATTCTCTCCACCATACCATTTTATTGCGATGTCTTGCAATCTGAAAAATTTATTTAAATATTTATGACACTCGGTCATTACATATATTTCATTGAGAAATCAGAGTGAAATCAATCAAACATGAGAAAATATTAAGTATTAACACCAAAGAAAGATCCAAAAGTCACTAAGTATTAAGATATAGGGACTGGTGAATATTCGATGAAAAGGAGAAAAATGCAATCATGTGATAGGATATTATGAGTAACATCGCAAGATAGTTCCCATGACGCATGCAAGGGGTATTTTTATGGGCTTTTTATAATGCATTTTGGACCAATTTGACACCTTTAAAAGGGGATTTTGGCATTTTGCTATAGGTTCTGCGAATTTTGAGTTAAAGTGACAAAAAAGAGTAACGAAAGAGCGATTTTAAGAACATTGGAAGCCATTAGAGGTCAGATATTCAAGGATTTTCTCATGAAATCTTTATTCTATTGCTTGGTATTTATTTGTATCAGTATGAGTAGCTAAACTCTTATAGGTTAGGTTTTGTATGAAGAACTTGTTTTGAACCTATTGGGATATATGTCTAATTCATCTTTAGACCAAAGCATAGTAAATCTCTTTTCTGACTCTTGAGAAAAGTGGGACATTCTAGTTTTATGTGACCAAAGCCTTCACACTCATAACATTGAACTCCTTTGCTTTGATTGGTCTTTTCTTCGTGACTAGTATTCTTCTAAACGTTTTCATTTAATTGATGTCGGATGAGATGTTCCTAACATTTGGTCTTCCTTTATGTCCAACCTTTTCATAATTATGTTGAACTGCTTACAAGTACACGACCGTATTGGACAAATATTTACCAATATCCAACTCAACTTGACCTTTAACATCTTCAACACTAGATACAAAAGTTATGCCTTTGTTCTCGCTTTGTCACCAATAGTCAATTCAAATGTTTGACGTGATCCAATAAGTTCATTAACTCTCAACTTGTTGATGTCCCGAGCTTCAAAAGTTGTAAACTTCATATCAAATCTCCTAGGTAAGTACCTAATAATCTTTTGACTAGCTTTGCTCTAACTTTTCTCTTCCAAGACACTTGATGCACTAGCAATTTCAAGAATCTTCATATGATATTCTCGAATTGTCATCATCATTCATCTTCAAGTTATCAAATTTGGAAGTGAGAAGTCAAGTCTTAAAATCTTCACTTTAGAGGTACCTTCATAAGTTGTCTTGAGAATCTTCCAAGTATCCTTTACTACAATACATGTATTATTTTGTCTACTCCATTGAATAGAGCATTCAAAGTTGTGAAGTTTCCAATATCCTCTTTATCATCAACTTCATTCCAGTCTTCCTCATGTTTTATAGATTATTTATCATCTTTGTCCTTCACAACTGGATGCTCCCATCCTTTTAAATCAACCCTTCAAGCTTTGCTATCCATATATTTTAGAAATGCCGCCATTCAGAAATTATATCCCTGGATCTCACCCAATAGACAAAATAGGGTTCTCGCTGATGCCAATTAAAATTTTGGCAAACACAATATTATAAGTCAAGACAAATTTCTTAACAACACACAATGTCTCGACAGATGTAATAACATATGATGACAGAAAATAGACTTGCTAAAAACAGAAAGATTGTGCTGATAAATAAATTATAGAAACTTAAAGAACGCGATCAATTATTAACCCAGTTCGATGATACTCACATACTATAGAGGCTACCAAGCTAGGAAAGAAATCCCCTATCAATAGTATCAATTGAAGCTAAACAGTCCTGCCACTTCTCACTTATTCCCTTCCCAATGCAATTTCAATCTAGTTACCTCCTAGATGTGATAACCCCTCTTACTCCTAATCATCGTAGTGATATCAAACAATCTCAATCCCAAGAAGTGTCTCAAGAAACCAAAAAGAAGAATGCTCTTCCAAAAATAAAATACTTAGTTTGCTTAAAAGCTTCACTAAGAACAATACTCAACTCTATGCTTAAAAGCTTAGAGGAGAATAATAAATTGATAAACAAGTAACAACCAGACAACTCAAATGCATCGAAAGATACACAATGATATACAAAAAGACACACAGAGAAACTAAGGAACTCTCAAACCCTTATTTTTACAAGGTTTTACAAAAACTATGCTACTTAAAAAATTAGGTCTTGATCGTTTTCTTATATAGCTTTTGTAGTTGGGCTTGGACTCTTCAATCAAATGCAATCTTCAGTTATAAATCCCTGCATAATATTCTCCACGAAAATAAAAAAAATCTCATAAATATTTCTTAAAAAGGCTCAAAGATCATTTTTATGAAACCAATCAAATCTTCACTTTTTTATCAATAATATCTTTGGTTCGCGCATAATGATGAGGAATATTCAAATTTATCTCATCAAATCAAATTAAATTTGTCAAGATATATCCAACAACAACACCTGATGTACCAGACTAAGATGTCACGATATCTACTTTGACATCTGACTGAAAAACTTATAACAATTGAACTGTCGTGACAGTTGATGTAGATGTTAAAACACCTTGCTCAACATCACTAGAACCATATTTTACCAAAATTTAGTCAATCGTAAAACCATGTAACTAATAAGCAACATGGAATAAATGCAAAAAATTTTCAAAGGACTCATGAGTCAAACACATATGCTTTTGGATGCTTCAACGGGAGGCACAATTAGAACTATGGCTTAAGCATAGGTTAAAGACCCGATTGAAAATATGTGTCTAAACTAATATCCTTCGAAGAGTGAAAGAGTAGTCAAAGCCGAAACTACAGGTGCACCAAATGGTATGAGAACTTTAGATGTTCATATTGTATCACTAGCTCAAATTGAATTATTAAATAAAAGAATGAAAAAGCTTGAATAAAGCTTGAAGGTGCGAGAAACACAAGAAATGGTACTTTGATTTGGGTTTCACTAAATAAATCTTTTAACAAATAAAAACAAAGCTAACAAGTGAATAAAAATATATGATAACTGATAAACCTTATTGGTAACCCCAACAAGTTTTTGATCCTTATTGCAAATCCATTATTACCACATAGAAAGTCTTCTTAAGAATCATGATTCATAGAGTCTCTCAAGGAACCTATCGTTGATCGTTAATTTATAAATATGTATATAAAGATGCTTCTAAACAAGCAGATTACACAATATTTAAGTACAACAACATAAATTTTTGATATCAAGATACGAACAAAAGTTCCTTGCTTATTTATAAAACCATACAAAGAATATAACAGTAGTTTGTCTTTGTGTAGTTTTGTTAAATTGATTCGTTGATTTCAAATTCTTCCAAGTCCTTCTTTTATAGTGAAAAGTGAATCGTTGGAGGGTAGAATTGAAATACAAAAATTCAATTGTTTTGTTCCCAACGGTCATGATAAAACTCGTAGTTAATAGTACAAAAAAATATTTCCTTATGCCACCTTATAGAGTAGAATTCACGATATAATTTTATACTTTTATACTCATCATCACATGCTTAGGAGAGATGATACCAGAAAATAAAACTCTATTATTATACACTCTTCTGACACATTTATAAGCAACAAAAATTTTTTTAGATCCATTGAATAAATGATGTATCTAATTCTTATTTTGTACCAGATACATCAATTATTTAATAAATCTAAAAAGATTTGTGTTACTTATAAATATGTTCGGAAGATGTACTTTAGAAGAGATAATATCCACCAAAAACTATATTTTAATGCAAAACTTCCTATTAACTTAAAAGAAATGCCATCGTCTTATCTAATTGCTATTGAATATAAACCTAAAAGTATGATGTAAATTTCTTGAGAAAAAAGTTTTAAAAAATAACAAAGTTAGGTTAAATCCAAAAGAAAAAAAAATGTACTCTAGCATGTATCTCACATCACAGATCCGTACCCAAACTCGTGAGCAATTTTACTGATTTTGATTGAAAAAATTTATGTCACTTTTGAAGAAGACAAATGAAGCATCACCATTATTGGCCCCCTGCATTTATTATGTGAGCATTATTATTAAATGTAACGAACAATTGGTGGTGCCCCTCATTAGATCATATTTTGGACCAACAAAAGTACTTTTCACTTTTCTTTTTTTTACTGATATTTGATTTTTTTTTTTAAATAATAAGAAAGGTACTTGTATTTTGTTTCACAAAAATAAAATATCCACTAAAAAAAATAATGTCTAGCTTAATTGAAAAACCATTTATTTAAGAATAATAAATTAAATAAAATGAACATTTTAAAATGCCTCAAACATATTTTTATAAAAAGAAAGAGTTGACGAATTAGAACTAATAATGATTGTTGCAAAATGAAGCACAAATTTAAAGTATTTTTGACAAGTATATCTTATAATAAAAAATTTAAATCCTTTATCTAACATTAGATAATCTCTTCCTTTTTAAAATTAAGTGATGTGAGATTTAATAAACATGTATATTTTCAATCAGTACCAACAATTTATATCTTGATTGAAGATAATACATATTGTTTTCAAAGACAATTATAATTCAAAGAAAACTATCATACTTATCATAAAGAGTACAATCACTTCTAATTATATCATTCCAAGAAGTTTAATATTGTCTTCATCGAAAATTATAGTTCAAAACTATTATACTCTACCATAAAGAACATATTCCACTTGAATATAAATCACTCTAAGAATTTTACATTATCATCACGAAAATCATATACTCTATGATAAAGAATATCTTTCCCTTGAAGCTAAATTATTCTAAAAATTTCATATGTCAAAATTTAGGTTGAAAATTTATGGTGCAACTTTCATATTGGCAGGAAGCTCTTCAAACACGGACATAATATCATAGTACACTTTGCATCAATGTCTATCAATACTCGAGTACTAACCATTAATCAACACCTTGCATAATCTTGATTGTGTCAACATTTTTTTTTTTTGAATTTCACAGATAAAAAATAATTCTTCCATCAATTTTCTCTAGCCCAAATTATGCATCAAATCTTGTGACTGCAGCTCGACAACTCTTTCACAACACCACCTTCTTTAATGATGTGGAAGATTTGACAAAATTACATCCACGGAGTATACTAAGAACTATATACAGAAATTGAACAAAATCTAGAATACTAGTAGTTGAGGAAAAACGACAAAGAGAAAATAAGACACAAAGATATGACATGGAAATGTCAGAACTAGATGGAAAAAATTATGGCCGTTGTCAAATGACAGCTAAAGAATAACACTATTTGAAAATTGTTATAACACATTGACTACTGTATAAAAAATATAAGTGATGGAAAGTGGTGTAGAAAAAAGAATAGAAACCACAAAATAATAATGATAGTTTTTAGAGGAAAATGTTATGTTATTAAATTGCATAAAACAAAAAGGTACTACAAAATATATAGAGACAAACAATAAGTGTGCTTGTTGGAGTGAAAATATAATTCAAAGCAACAATATTCTAAATAGTAGGCATTATTAGTTTTAGTCTACTTTTACTATCTTGACAAGCAAGAATCTAATTATTATAGTAACAATAACAAGTAAAGTAAAGTAACAACAACAAGCAAAGTAACACCCATAAATAAAGTAATTGATGTGTTGAAAAATATAAATTTCTAACACTCCTCCTTGAGATTTTTCTTGAATACTACAAGTATTGATCTCAATTCTTCAAACTTTCCCTTAGAAAGAGCTTTGGTGATTATATTTGTAATATGATTTTATTAATTGCAATACTCCAAACTCATTTCCTTTGTCTACAAGATGTCATATTTGATTTTCTCTATCATCTTTATCTCCTCTTGCATGGCGTTTCCATCCCTCAACATTAGTAGCTTCAATATATCGTAGGTTCTAATGTAGCTATACCGCGACATAAATATCATCTAAGGTTATAATGCATCAGGTTGGAAAATCAACATCACTATCATAATTTTCTCCTTCATCTTGTGAATTTTAATCTTCCAAACTATCTTTCATAGGCCATACCTTACTTTGACTTTCAGCTTGACTTTTCTCTCAGTTCCATTTAGAGAACTCATCAAACTTCACACCTCTGCTAACAAGAATTTTTTTGTCTCCAAATTATAAATTTGATACTCTTTGGAGTTATTGATGTCCCCAAAAATATATCGACCAAAAATTTCTAATATATCTCTTTTCACTTTTGCAAGATGGACATACCACACACGTCCAAATATTTTCAAATATTGAACAAACGACTATCTTTTATACCATACTTCAAAGGATGTTTTACCCTTCAAGACTTTGGTAGGCAACAAATTCAGCAAGTACACTGAGGTGTTAACAGTCTCAGCCTAAAAGGTTTTTGGAATATCTTTATCAAAAATCAAACATCGAACCATCTCCATGATTGTAATGTTCTTTCTTTCACTCACTTCATTTTGTTGAGGAGTGTAAGGAACAATAATTTGATGTTGGATTTCAGCTTGTTCACAAATTATTTTAAATTCTCCGCTATATACTCGGTTCCATTATCGATCTGAACTTTTAATTTGACATTCAACCTCTTTTCAACCATAAGTTTGAAACTCGAAATGCAAAAACACATATGACTTATTCCTTAGAAAAATATTCAACTCATCCTTGTAAAGCGATCAATAAATAGAAAAAAAATACATGTTTCCATTTAAAGATGTTGTTGGCATCGGCACACACATATGTGTGTATGAGTTGTAACTTTTAGAAGCTCTCTAGGTTGACGCAACATGGAATGATAATCTATTTTGTTTTGAATTGACATACATCACATATCTCAACAACAACATCATCAATGACTTTTCAACCAAATCATGAGAACTCATTTTTTTAAAGGTTGAGTAACTAAAGTGACCCAACCTTTTATGCCACAGGGAGGATTCACAAACAATACTTTGAAAAGTATGCATGGTTTGTTTGATTCCATTCCACTGGAAAACTTTTACCTCTCATTCCAACTGTCATTAACTTAGATCTAAAAGGATCTAGAATAGTACATCTCATGTCTTTGAAATACAGTGAATATTTCTTTTCCATCATTTACCTCACACTTAAAGACTTTGATTTTATTTCGGTACAAATAAAATATCGAAAAATATTTGACACTTGGGGAGTTTCAACAGCTACAACGCCTTTTCCTTTGACATTGACATGTTCTTCATTGCCTAAAATAACTTTGGTGTAGAAGGACTTATCAAGTTCCTTAAAATTTCCACATTGTGAGTCATGTGATTAATACATCCACTATCTATTAATCATATTTCTTTGTTACTATTGATTGAATAGCAAGAAACCATGAATAATTATTCCTCTTGTTGGTGGTGTTCAACAATTTGGCCTTGTTGTCTCGCTAGTTTGCTTTGTTTTACAAACCTTCTCCATATGACCAAGTTGATTGCATGCTCTACATTTAACTTCAGTCTGTACCAATAATATTTTCTAAATGAGTATCCTTTCGCAATGTTGACAAAGTGGAAACTTCTTTTCCAACTCTCTTCTTTTTGTTGAATTCTCCATTTTTCCTTTTACTTTATACTCACCAAAATACTTTTCTCAAAACAGTTTTAACCTTTTTTTGTGTTGGCCACAAAATCACCTTCAACATTTCCTTCATCCTTAAAGATATTCTTTGCACAATAGCTTGCAAAGCATTAACAACCTCTGCAAGTGTGATTTGATAAAAGTCCTTAGTTTCTTTAAGAGATGATATTTTTTCTTCAAACCTCTCTCGAAGATGCACCCGAATTTTTTCATAACTCTTTGATCACTGAGTTCGTCTCCCAATAACTTGATTTGTGAAGCAACCTTCAAGTTCTCAAAAATTCTTTCATTTTTAGTGCTTTAAACCGCTTTCTAGTTCAACACTTGCATCTTCTTTGTTCTCTCACTCCCTTGGAACTCCTCCTTCAGCTTGTCCCAAGCTTCTTTTGCAATCTCAAGATTCAATATCTTGATAAATATATCATCATGTAGTGTTGCATGTATTATGGCAAGTGCTCTTTCTTTTTTAGACAATTTTTTAATGTAATTTTTTATTTGAGCTATTGTTGGTTTATTTGGAAGAGGTGGTGGGTTGCTTTCATTTTCCACAACATCCTATAATCTTTGAGCTCTCAAATAAGCTTTCATTTTTGCAGCCCACAAATGATAATTTTCTCCTACAAACATAAGAGGTGGAGGTAAAAAAACTATTGTTGGAAGCCGTTTATGGTGTTTATAGGTTGTTTGTAAATATTTTCTTGTTGATTTATTTAACAGTAACCGTTAAGATCAATGAAGCTTTAGATACCATGTGAAAAAATATAAGTGATGGAAAGTAGAAGAGATGGAGTAGAAACCAAAATGATAAAGATAGTTTTAGAGGAAAAGTTATGTTATTGAATTGCATAAAGTTGAAAAGTACTACAAAAGATATAGAGTCAAACAATAAGCTTGTTTGTTGGAGTGGAAATATAATCCAAAGCAACAATATTCTAAATAGTAGATATCATTAACTTTGATCTACTTTTACTATCTTGACAATGAAGAATCTAATTATTATAGTAACAATAATAAGTAAAGTGACATAACAAATAAAGTAAAGTAACAACAACAAGCAAAGTAACACCAACAAGTAAAGTAGTTGATGTGTTAGAAAAATATCAATTTCTAACAACTACCTTCAACCACCCTAAGGCCCCAATACATCTTAAATAAAATATTTAACCACCTCTCACAATACTCTAATACAAGAGTATAATAAAATTTATAAAATGTCAAATAAAAGCCTACTAAATTGTTTTGGACTAGTTCATTTTGTAATAAAATATGGGCGTTCAAGGAAGTGTTTGAGAGTAAGTGAAGTCAAAGATGGTTCAAAGTTTTCAGTTTTTTTGAGAAATTTCTGGTTTTTATTTTTGAAAAAAAAATTCCGAAATTTACTGAAATTTCCAGTACTGAACTGCAAATTTTGAAATTTTTGGCTGTGTAAAAAATTTATTTTTGCCTAAAATCGAATATCGAATTTTTCGAAAAATCTAATATTTTTTCGAAAATTCTGGTAACCCCCCAAGTTTCTGGGAATTTATTTCTGAAAATTAAAAAAAAAAACGGAATTTTCTTAAAATTTCTTATATACCCGTAAATTTTTTATAAAATTCGTGTTTTTTTATAGAATTTTATGATTATTTACAAAGGTATAATGATAAAATCATACGCTTTGGGGGTGTCATTGGATGAGATGTTAATTCCTCCTTACTCATACACTTTGCAAAATCCCAAAAATACTTAGAATATGGATTCAAATATCCCGACATAGTGAATACACAATTAACTCTCGTAAAAGCGTGTTAAATCAAAGTTAATAATAAGTTCGAATATTGAAATCTTAATTAAAACACAAAAAAATTATACTTAAAAATATGCTCGGATTTTTAAATTTGAATACTAGAAAAAACATAATTTGCGGGGTTTTAAACCTTTTCAAAATCTTCAAAATGATCCAAAACAAATTTTACTCACCTGCATATTTCTCAAAAATACTTAATTTATATGGGTTGCATGGGTCTCATGGAGCTCAAATCCAAGACAAATAGTACTCAAGAAATTAACATGTCACCCCTAAATTAAATATACCCTCCCCTCAATTTTTTTAATCGTGTTTTGTCCTTGATGAAATGCAAACAAATATCCGGTAGAATGGGTGAAATTTACGATACGATAAGTGACAAAATGTAGTTATTTTGTATATATGTTTTGTGGCACTTATTCGTTCTTGTTTGTTAATAATAGTTTAATAACCCCAATTTTTGTTGTAAATACGTTTCATTGTGTTTTGTGTACATAATGTACCGTTTGATTAGTTTTAATGTATTTTTGTAGGTATTTGTTGCATATTTGGAGCATAGAGGAATAAAGTGTCGAAAACACGGCTCCGAAGACGCATTTTTGGAAGAAATAAAAGCAACTTTCGCGCTTAGCGTGGTTTTGAGCCCGCTTAGCGCAGTAAGGCGGTTTAAGTAATAAAGTAGAACACGCTTAGCGCAATCTGCGGGATTTTGTTTTATAAATTCATTTCAAAACAAATTTTTAGGTTATGGTTTTGGGTTGGATTTTGATCCCAATTTCCATCAACCTTTATTTTGGTAGTATAGCTTAGAAAAAAACATTAGGGCTTGCTCATGGATGATTAGAGGTGGATTACTCTTCGATGGGCGTTGACAAACTGGTGTAAATGAGTTGTTTATCTCTTCTCTTTGTATTTCTCTATTTGTTGGGTTTGTATGTATTTCTACCTTGAACTCATGTATATTTGTCCCCCTTGGCGTTGTATAAAGTTTGCTTTACGAATATGTGTTGGTGATTGTCTTAGGTTTTTACTCTATGTTAGGGATTTGAGATTTTCTAGATATAAATTGCTTAGATTTTTACCTAGGATGATTATCTGTTAGTTTCTGAATGCTAGAAATGAGTTTAGAGCTGACATTCACTTAGGGTATCTGAGCTTAATGTCTATGTGTTGGTTGTTTTGAGCTAGAGATAGTCGTTGAGGGCGGTTGACTTCGGTTGTCGGTATGCCAAACATGGATATCGAGGTGATTCGGAGGATTCTCAATTTGGGTTAAAAATAGCTTAGGTTGTAAGAGGTATGTGATGACAGAGGAGTATCGAGGTGAGTATAACTGGATGGTAGGTTTTTAAGTTTGTGACGGGTAGTGTGCATTCGTTCCGGACAAGCTGTCTATCCTTTATACTTTTTGTTCATTTACTTTTTGTCTTTTTATTTTTAACTCATTTAATCTCAAACTCATTAACGGTAGAATTGTCGACGAAGAACCAATAACCAATCTCTGTGGACACGATATAACCTAACCCGGTATATATCACTCGGTAAAAATAAATACTTTACTTTTTGCTTGCTCGCTTTACCGCTTCAACATACACCCCTACTAAATTTCTTATAAGAGTAAATTTTCGGTGGTGCATTTGAAATTTCCGGTAAGTTATCTATTCGGGTTTTTTCAAAGATCGATATTTTCCAACATATTTGGAGGGTCTTGACTGCACCGACACATTTGTGTGGTCTAGAATGCATTATCGTTTGTATAAGTAGGGGTCTCAGGTTATAGGGTAAGACATCTCAAAAATGTTTCTTCCTGAGTATTTGATTAATGCAGAAGTGTATTACAACAGATGCAACCATGCTATTGAATTTAAGATTCCAGATTGCTCTGAATTCCTTGCCACCTTGAAAGAAACGTTGAATGGTTTGCTGTCTGATTTCGATAACAGGAGGGTGACAAAGATCGAGTTTCGAGAGAGTTTGATTGATACAAATGGAAAATGAAATACAACCTAATTGAGTTGAAGAATGATGCGATGTGAAGGCCATAAGGAAATCATTTCGTCAGGATAACTAAAGGTCCAATCGAGTTGGATGCAAAGATCCGAAGATCCGTGGACGACATAGTGAAGATGTTGAAACATCCAGAGTCATCCGGTAGTGCTTAAGTTTTCATGTTTAGGTGTACTATTTATGTTTATTATTTATGTTTGTTGCACTATATTATGTTATGTTCTTCATCGAATCAAAACATGTAATGGTCAAAATAATATGCAATAAATAAGATGTTTGTTTGTCACAAAATATACATATAATACACCATAATAAAATAAATCAGATAGGTCATCCACGGAAATGTCGGCCAAACTAGATAAACTAGTGTAGACCTCACCATCGGGTTTACCAACCCCATGAGGCTATCTAAATAAAATGATGAAGTGGGTGACTTTCACAGCCACTGCGGAGGTGGAGCTTGTAACACCCGCTTCTAATTCCCCAATAATTATTAAACATATCATAGTAAATAGAATGCATAACAAGAGGGCGTCACATGATTTATTTTCAATATTAAAACCATACATATATGCACTGATCATAATCATAACACATATCCGAATTTCATGCTTCAGAAACAATTCATGCATTTTCACAACGAATCATTTAATAATCACGATACTATCAATGATTATATCTCATACTATAATCATTAGATGAAAATTAATGAATTCATAATATAACAAAGTCATCAGAATTCATGCATCAGCACCAAGGCCACATCAACATAGTATCTCATTCATACAAATCAAAATAGATGAGAATACATAATAAATCTCATCAAAGCAGAAATCTAGATAAATCTCGTGTTACATGACCAGAGCAATGACTAACTACCTAGTAAAAGATAAACTAGCTAGACTCCTCAACTATTCTCGTGCGAAGCACCACTATCCTCGGAACCACACGTTATCCACGTAGGCAACATCATAATGAAGGGTGAGAATTCACATCATTATTCAAAAGTATATAATGGAAATAATGAAGAAACATCATTTATTCATGAATTCCACACACTTCAAGTGATGTTCCAAGATAACATGATCATACAAACATAACAAGTATAATATGTTCATAAATAGCATAATTATTATCCATTCAAACAATCCAATTAATCCACGTGATTAGACATTCACAATTTCATTTTACACATTGCATATTCAATAATGACTCATGTGACAACAATGAAATGTGACTCAATATGCATGTGGTACCAAGTTTTGGAATATTTCGTTAACCCCGCTTCGATTCATTCATAGAATCCAAGCCCTTACTTACGATTTGGACAAGACCAAAAGCCTCGCTACTTATTCCCAATGGAATCGAGCCAAATGTGAACTCAACGTTTCACGCTACTTATCCATCATGGATCGAGCCAATTTGTGAACCCAACGTTTGCCACTACTTATCCACACAAGGATCGAGCCAAATGTATGCATTTACAACTCACCAAGACGACATATACAAATTAAGATTATTCAATAAATCTCAACTATCCAAGCATATCATCACAATTCATCTCATGTGAATTATACATCAATTGCACAACATTATATTTCAACAACAAAATCATCACATGTATCTTATACCTATCATCACTCATAACAAATAACATTATGACATATCATTCCACCAATGTTTTCAACACATTCCATCAAATAAGATTTGCACATATTATACTCAAGTAGTCAAACATACATTGAAATAGTATTCAAAACCAATCTAAAACACATTCAATTACAATTGGATCAATTAATCACATATATGAAAATACTACAATAAATATAATCATATAAGATTCCATGCCAAAAGATCCTAAAAATAACATTTTCATTCCAGATCACGCTAAGCTCGGCCTATCGCGTTAAGCACACCTCATTGAACAAACAACCCCAAAAGTCGAACATTTCGCGCTAAGCTGGCTCCTCCTGCGCGCGGTCACGAGACTGCATTTTTTACTCTGAACCAACTTTATTTTCCCACAAAATTATCACATAAAACTCATTCCAATCAACCAAATAACATTATTAAAGGGTATCCTAACATGTTTCTAATCATGGGATCATCATTCAAGTTGAAAACACAATTCCTTTTAAACCCTAACATTCAAAGATTCTAGAAATTGAAATTAAACAACCTAGCATATTCTTAATCATTACCCACAACATACAATTAAACAATAACATGGATTCTCCACCCTTACCTCTTGAAGATTCTTCTTCTAGGTTTCCTCTTCACTTTTCTTCTTCCTCCTCTTCTCTTCTCTTCTTTATCTTCTTTCTCTTTCTCCAAATGAAATTCTAATTATGATTCTCTTATAATCCCTACTAACTAGGATTGTCTTAATGGGGTTAATACTTAACACTTCTCTATTACTTCCATTCATAATATATAGGCTCAATACTAAATAACCATAATTCTACTAATAAAACTCAATTATTCAAATAACACACATATTCAAATAATTCCATTTTTATTTAAATCAACCAATTAAATTAATTATCACATAATATAATAATTAATAATAATTAATAATTAGCTATTAAAAATTAGGATGTTACAGAGGTGGTAGTAGTGGCTCGACAGAATTCCTGGTACTTGAAGGTCTCAAAACATCATATGTTGTAGATGGTAGTATGATCTGAGGGTGTGAGACAATGTGAAACCACTTCAGGTATCTATCATCACACTGCCCTAGATGTTGAACCTCAACAGTTGTATCTATGATCTCACGGGTGTAACATCCTAATTTTAATAGTTATTTATTAATTATTATATTATATGGTAATTGATTTAATTGTGTGATTTGGTGAATATTTGGATTATTTGAATATATGTGATATTTAAATAATTGAAATTTATGGGTAAGAATAGTAATTACTTATTAATGGGCCTAATTATTAGAATTGGTGTGGATAGGTGAGTTAAGTCCATTAAGAGAATAGGGTAGGAGAAGGAATTAGTTATTGTTATCATAACACAAAAGAAGAGAAATAAGAGAAGAATAGAGACGAGAGAGAAGAGAAAGAGGAAACCTTAAGTTGAATCTACAAGAGGTGGGGAGAACCTTATTATTATTATCTTGTATGTGATTAGGTAGTAATTAGTAACATGTTAGGATACCCTTTAATGATGTTATTTGGTGATTGGAAAGAGTTTTGCATGAGAATTTCATGGGAAGAGGAACATGGTTCGTAGCAGGATTTTTCTGAGTTTCCTAGATCACGTTTAGCGCGACCAGAAGCCTGCTTAGCGCGAAAGTCTCTAGAATTTGGGGGTTGTAGTTCAGGATATCGGGCTTAGCGCGGTATATCAGGCTTAGCATTATCTGGAACACAAAATGTTGTTTTTGTGATCATTTAACATGAAATCCTATATGCTTATATTTTATGGAGTCTTTTCATGTATGTGATTACTCGATTCGATTGGAATTAAATGGATTTAGATTGAAACTTAGTAAACACATAATACTTGATTTTGCTTATGTGTATTGTGTTTGTATGATTGTAATGAATAATCATTGTTGGCTTACGTGCTAAATGTTGTTTGTGAAAATGTGATGATAAATGCTAAATGATTTGCATTGTTATAGAGGTGTATGTGTATTTGTGCAATTGGTGAATAATTCAAGGTATTAGATTATTGTGATATGCTTGATAATTATGATTGGTGGAGAATATTAATTTGTATATGTTGTTGGATAATTGCACATGCGCATATGGTTGACTTTGATCCTTAATTGGAAATAGAAGTGGTACAACTTTGGTTTCACATGAGGCTTTGATCCTTGAGTGGAAATAGAGGCAGTGAAATTTTGGATTCACATGTGTTAACTTTGATCCTTGATTGAAAATAGAAGTGGTGAAACTTTGGGTTCACATGTGTTGACTTTGATCATTGATTGGAAATAGAAGTGGTGAAACTTTGGGTTCACATGAGACTTTGATCCTTAAGTGGAAATAGAGGCGGTGAAACTTTGGGTCCACATGAGGATTTGATCCTTGAGTGGAAATAGAGCGGTGGCGTGGCTTCACAAATTGTACCACATGCATGAGTCACATTCATTTTGTAATTGGAGTCTTATTCATTATTGATGGATGTGTATTTGAATTGGAAATGTAGTAATTAGTTAAATGATTACTTGAATTGCTACATTGGTAATACTTATGTTGTATGGAATATCATATGAACTATAGAGGATTGTTAATTAGATGTTTGTTTCTATATTGCTTCTAATTATATACATTTTGATAATGATTTGAATTCTCACCCTTGTGTTATATGTGATGTTCTATGCGACATCGTGCAGGTTCTGAGGATAGTAGTGTTTCGCACGAGACTAATATAGAGCATCAGTTAGCTTAGCCGTTATATTAGGCAGTGAGTCCTTGCTCTGGTCATGTAACGGGGAATTTGTTTGAACTCATGTTTGTTACGAGATATTATTATGTATTCTCATTTGTTTTGGATTTATATATCGAGATACTATGTTGAGGTGGCCTTGGTGTCGGTGTTTGAATTCATGTGAATGATTATGTTATGAATTCATTGTTATAATCTTTAATGGTTATAGTATGAGATATAATCATTGATAGTATCTGATAAAGGAAATATTTCGCTGTGATATGTTGAAGCATGAGATTTAAATATGTGTTATGATTATGACCAGATGCATGTTAATATTTTTTTCCCGTTGATTTTCTATTGTGTGGAAAACGACATGTGACACCCTTTGTATGTACGCATGCTATTCTACTCTTATTTGTGCTATATTTATTTGAGATTAGAAAATGGGTGTTACAACGGGGAAGCTAAGGATGTGACTCTGAAGCCATCTATCAATCCCATCGGTTGGAGTCCCTAGAACTATACGAGGAATGTCATACACTTAAACATACTAGCGTAGACACCTCTCAGTCAAGTGTCTAGCCACATTGGTCTCCCATCTGATATGCCATGAATATAAAGTAGATACCTCAAATGGACGATGAGGGCGATGAGATGTATAAGGTGTCCAGATGACATCCTCTAACGTCAGTGCATCCAACCTCCTCCTGTACTTCATCAAGCCTCCGGGATGGGTTTGCTTGCCCTTCCATCTCCTCGCACATGAAAGGGTAGTGGTACACGCCGAATCTTCCGCTCATAAATGTGAAGAAAGTGCTCATATCCAACATCGCATAAATAAGAACCATCAAATAAATACACTCAAATAACTAATAAAAACATCAAATAAATTACAGATACCAATAGCTAAGGTAACCGAAAGTTATCCGGTCTCAAAGATAGCAAGCAACGTCAGTGACGTGTACAACATGGTCCCGCCACTCCACAAACCCAACACGGAGTGTTAAGCGTCTTGACAGAGACAAACATTGAACATCAATGTAAGCATCGACTTGTCTACAAAGAAGGTACACACTACCAAATATAACATATGCCCTAACGACAATCTAGTACCTATGTGCCTCCACAAACACCAAAACATCGAAAATGATATCCTCAAATTTTCATTGTTGAGGAGCCTGTTCCTATACTCCATCATTTAAGATTTAAGAATAATTTGATATGTTATCATTAAAATAGTGTCAAGAATCATTTTTATTTATATTTTTTTAAAGTTTATTTGATGAAAAATACTTATAATTTGTTACGGAGAAAATAGTTGATATAAATGTATATATTTTAAAAATTAATGATATTTATAGAAATATGCATACACTAAAATTTTAATAATGAAGAAATTCATTATTTTAAAAAAATAAACTCCTGTTTTAAATTGATAATCTAATTTTTTAAATATGAGTTTATCTTTATAAGAATATGACTTGTTAATCAATCAACTATGTTAAATAATCTAACTTGTATTTAAATAATCAAACAAATTAGTAGATCAATGAAAATAAACTTAATTTTAATAATCTAATTATATATGATATTATATTTTATAATAGTACAATTAAATATGCAAAAATTAATTTAGATTAATAAATTAAAATTATTAAAATACTAAAACAAATTAAAATTTCATTTTAAATAAATAATAATATTATTAGACTTGAAATATTTGTCTTACATCTTGACTCATTTGAGGTAGTTATATTGCAAAAACTCGTCTACATTTTAAGAGATATAAGAAAAGAACAAGTTGGTTTTATTTGAAAACAAATGTGAGTAAGAAATAAATAGTACGAGAGTCAAAAAATTATGAGACTGAAAAATAAGTAGCAAGCTTATTCTATATGCTTAGTAAACCTAAAACAAATAGTTTCATCTAACATTGCTCTCAAAACAGTTTCTTTCTAATCATTCTTTCTGTAACCAATTCTCCACAGAAAGAACCACGCACCCTGCACCATGCTTAATTGTTGCGAGGAGTTGAGGCTTCGGATGGACTATTTGACGAGTCACTTGTGAGGGAACCGTTGCCACCATCGTTCTCGGAGACCACTGGTATCTTAACAGCGGCTGCTCTTTCCATCTCTTTCTCGAGTTCTTCCTCTTTACGCAACGCAATAAACTGAGTATCCAATGACTTGGCCGCTCTAACCAGGCAAGAACAATCACTAGAAGCACACCTCCAAGGTATGGAGTTGAATTGGCGAGTGATCCGAAAGTTAGGATCATGAATTGTTGGATAAGGGCACCTCCGGATTTTCCCAATGGGTTGCAGACAACATCGATGGCTGCTTTGCCTGACCTGCACCAAGGAATGCCAAGTATGTTTCAATGAACTCTTATGGATAGATTATACATAAGCATATGATTAGTGGCAAAGTTTGGCAAATGGCAAAAAGAACAAAATCAAAATTTAAAATGAAAAATGAAAAATGTTAAATACAAGTTAAGAAATTTTTATTAAAAAAAATCGAACTTAAGTTTAATGGTTCGTTTGAAAAAAGTTGTCTTCTAACAGTTCGGGATTCTGAAACAGTATACCAAACCGGTAACTTTGGTTTAGCTCAGCTCTGGGTAAATTGAAACGGTCTGGATCTGTTCGGGTGACTATAAGTCAGCTTGGTAAGTTTTCTGATTGAATTGTACCATGAACGGCCCTAATCTAATCATGATTCTGATAAACTCAGTGTCGGCTCAAATATGCAATAAGTATGACGGCAGTAAAAAAAATGCATACCTTGGTATCCTCGTCCAAGGGAATGTAAGCCATTTCTTTGCAGGGATCGAATAAGCTGTACTTAGCACTCTTGCTAAAGATGTTCTGCAAGGCACCGACATAAACAGCTGCTAGGGGAGTCATTCCAAGCGAGGCAAGACCAGGTGCAATTGGACCTCCAAACAATATGAGAGAGAAGAAACCAACTCCAGTTAGAAGCAAGACAGTAGGTGTGATCTTGGCAGCAACTCCCCAACCATATTTGTCAAATATGTATTGACTTAGAAGCATCATTATGAACGTGGCAATTCCAGTTGCAGTCGAGAAGTCTCCCATGAAAGAAGAGTACTGCTGGGGCTAGGGAACTGCGGTTTGCAAAGATTTGTGAGAAAACAAAAAAAAGTCACAGAATGGCATAGCGAGTTTTCAGACCAAAACTAAGACAAGATTAAATTTTTGGTATATTTATTACCTGAGCTTTGAGCTTAGACTTCCATGTAACCTCAACAAGATTAATACTGATTCCATAAGCAACCACCAAAGTGGCAAGATCTCTGATGTATCTTGAAGATACCAAGAATTTCAAGCTCTCCATTGTTCCCATTTTGGGTTTCTTCTGTAAAAACGAATAGCAATGTAAAATGTTAGTTAAAAGGTTTCAGAATGGTTATTTTGTTTAAGATTGCAGAAAATAGTTGGTACCTTCTTCTTTACGCTTTCGTTCTGGAAGAGGAACGAAATTATCCACCAGTACAGGCCACAGATTGCAAATCCCATAATCACCACAATGCTCATCATTCCCTTTAGAGATGGCCCAACCATCAACACCAGGACCTAAATTCTTCCTCATATTAGAAAAGTACTTCACGGCGACCAGAGAATATAAGAGCTACATTGGCACCAAGTCCAAACAGTGGGTAGAATCGTTTTGCTTCATCAATAGTAGTTATCTACACAAAATAACAAGGGTTAGAATCATTTTATTATGCTAATGAAGGAAATTGAAAATTGGAAAGCATAAAACAGATGCCATCATCACATAGTAAAATTATAATCATTAAAAGTTGATGCATAGTATTGCACATAAAACAAGCATCTAACCCAGCAGTGGTGCTTTGCTAGCATCACTAGGACTTGACTCAAGATTATTAAAACTATAATGACTCAAAGCAATGAAGCACTGGCAAAGACACCGACAATGAACTTGACACCAACGTGCATAAGGACTCAAAGCTATGAAGCACTGGCAAAGACACATACGTTGGACTCAACTCCAATGTATCAGCCACAATTGTAATTTGAGAAAATGAAGGCATTCAATATAACCGCACATGCAACAAAGTTTAATGTGTTGTACACAAATCAATCATTAGAGTGAAATCATCAAACATGTAAATTATGCTAGTATCATAAACTCCTGAAAAAATTGTGTTCATTGTGAAAAAAGCATCAGACAAGCCAAACAAGCAAGACAGATCAATCATTCTATTTATCAACATATCAAATCTAAAAGGACAATTCACTATATACTTCATAAGAAACAGCAAACAGTTACATGAATGCAATATACCAAAACCACATAATCAAATCAAAAGTACCTGATTAGCAAAACCCCAGAAGAGCACAGAAACAACCACACTCCCCCACAATTCAGCCATAACATAGAACAAACAGAAACTCCAAATTCTGATAATTGCAAGAGGACCAAGGAACCTAGGCCCAAGAACACTAAGAAGCTTGTCTGCAAAAGCTTCGGGATGAATATAATTGCTAAGAGGATACAAAACAAACCCAAAAGCCCCAAAGAAAGCAATAAAAGGCAGAATCACAGTATAAAAAAGTGCCTGTTTTGACAAAACATTAGACAACTTTGTATACAACAACATAAACCCAATAGCCATAGGAAGATTCACCCATGTTTTCAAAAACGGAATAATCTCAGCACTACTCCCCTTAGCAGTAACAACCAAAACATCCTTAGTATCCCTCAAAATCGTATAATTAAACAGGATGCAAAAGAACATCAACCCTAAAGGTAAAATCTTTTTCATAGTATCAACCTCAATCCCCAAAATTTTAGGTTTTTTCTCAACCTCAACCTCCCAAAACAGGTTTTCCTTGTCCTTGTCCATCAGAAGCAGAAGCAGCCGCCTCTGCTTTACAGATGAACAAATTCTTCTCGTTTTGACCAAAGCCATTAACTTTTGGTGAAAAGGAATTGAATTTCGAAAACCCATTTGAATTCAAACAAGAACCATCAAGGGTTTTGGGTTTAAGTGATAAAAATCTATGCTTTAAGCCATTGGGTTGAGCTTGAGCCAAAACCCTTTTAGGGTTTGCAGGGAGGGAGAGAAGCCCTCTGGTTTGAAGATGAAGAACAGCCACCATGACTCTCCCCTCTTAGAAATTCCTTCAAGAAAAATCAAATTTTGATGAGAATTTTTTCAAGAATAGAACATGAAAGAGAGGAAGAATTTGAGATAGGAAGATAAGGTGGTGGCTGAAGAATGAAGCTTTGAAATATCTATTGCTTTTATATTTTTTTTGGAGGAGGAATCAAAATCTTCAAGGGTTTATTGAAGAACACAAAAAATAATTAAAATATTTTTTTTTTCATTTTTTTGAGAAAACTAATTATTGTTATTTTATTATGTGAACATTTGGAACAATGGATTTGAACATGTATTCAACTATAAGAAAGGGTTAAAGCAATTTATTTGATGTAATAAAAATGGAGGAATGTATTTAGCATATGTTTGCATTATTTAAAGTTATTAAGTGAAATATTAAATAATTTATTTATAAAAAATATTGTAAATTTTATAGTTTGAATAATGATATTCTAGAAGTCGTTGTTTATAGAAAAAATAATTTAAGAAATTATTTTAAAATGTTAGGTGGAATCTATTTAATATTATGTGTATAATACGTGGTGTTCGATAAATTTAAAATAGTTTTTGATAACTAAATTATTGTTATTTTTTTATTTATGTAAAATTTATGTTATTTTTTTATTTATGTAATATTACGTATGATAAATTTAAAGTAGTTTTTGATAACTAAATATTGTTATTTTCTTATTTAGGTGACGTGAAATTTATGTAATGTTAGGTATGATAAACTTAAAGTAGTTTTTGATAACTAAGTTATTGTTATTTTTTTATTTTGTTGACGTGAAATTTATGTAATATTATGTATGATAAATTTAAAGTAGTTTTTGATAACTAAGTTATTGTTATTTTTTTATTTTGTTGACAATTATTTATCAAAGAATTCAATGTCGATTTTTTGATAAAGTATATATTCATTCTTTAAAAAAATAAAAATTTACTTTAATGATCTGTTTTATAATGTATTTTATATTAAAAAAAAATTTTAAATAATTTTTGATATTACATTTATGCATATTTAAATATATTGAGAATATAATTGAAAAAATATTTAAAAAATTTATGAATAAGATTAAATACATAAATTTGTTTAAAGATTATGAGTTCATATCATGAGTAATACTTGATTGGACACAACCCCAACATTATAATCATTTAATATATATATATATATATATATATATATATATATATATATATATATATATATATATATATATATATAATTTATTTCATTTTGTATTTTTTTTATTGAGTGTGTGCCTATAATTTGTGACCAAATAATCTTCTCTCATATCATTTAGGTTACCAACCCATTGTTGGTTGGTGATTTCTAAATACAAGAAAAAATTAAATAACTTTAATATGGTTAATATTATATAATAATTTGAAGAATAATTTTTATTATATTAAAAATAATTAAATAATATTTTTTAATTAGCATATTATATATTATATATATAAAATAGTAATATATGATGAATTATGAAATGTAGGACGGTGAATGAAATGGGGGTAGGTATGAATGAAAAAGTGCATAGAAAGATAACCAATAGTAATAGTAATAATTTTGGATTGATTTGACAAAATATAAAATATTCTTCTTTACACAATAATGACGAATATACCCTTGCGATATTTGTCTTTGTTTCTACGTTCACGCATCACAAAGCAATTTGATAGATACACGAGCGATTCAAAACGTTGGAACGTGAACTGCTTAACTTCAAAATTACAAGTAACCAACCATATGCCAATTTGCCCTCTCACTGCCACTGCTTTGCAAGTTGGCACTAACAAAAAGAACAATTTCACCATTATCACCATGCATCAACCATGCAACCTCTCTTTTCATTTTATTAGTAGGACTAATTAATTAAGGTTTTAGTATTAATTGTTGTTTTAAATATTAGTCAAGTTATCAACATTGGATTTTTTTTTAATGTTAATGAATGATCATTTCAAAAGACTTAAAGCTAGGGAGGGTTAAGATTGTATTTAAATGCAAAACTTAATCTAAATTCTCTTTTATAAGTGTAGTTTTCTTTTATTGCAAAATCAAATCATATAACTAGATCTTGTTGGTCATCCTCAAATTCTACTTGTTTTTATGATATAATTTAAGAATAAAGGATTGAAAAGATTATCTTGAAATTTGATTTCGCAATTTCTTATTTTACTTCATAACATCACCTGAACTTTCTAAAATGTCTTTAGAAATTGAAAGTATAATTCCAGTTCGCATCTCATATCATAAAAATCATGTTGAAAAGGGTTAGGTGTAAATCGAAAGTATATTTTCGATTTTAAATCATATGTAATTTTTAAAACTGTAAAACATACGGTAAATTTTTTATCTGTTTAAATTAATTCTTAATATTTTATTTTGTTAAATTAAATTATTTTGTTTTATCGATAGAATAAAGCGTGTATGTGAGAATGAATTGAGAATAATTTCTCATTGTTTTGTTATTTAATTTGAAACCAAATATATTTTCGATTTTAACTCAAATATTTTAAACTATAGTATGTA
Organism: Vicia sativa; assembly: GCA_021764765.1. Classification (NCBI taxonomy): domain Eukaryota; kingdom Viridiplantae; phylum Streptophyta; class Magnoliopsida; order Fabales; family Fabaceae; genus Vicia; species Vicia sativa. Next base: position 290,593,171 of record CM038794.1, read on the forward strand.
CTAATAATATACTTCAATATTATAAAGCATTTTGAAAAATGCATAGAGTTTAATTCTATCACAATTAAGAAATTGTCTTTGATTTTGTCTTCTATTTTTATAACATTCATATTTCTTTTTCAAAAAAAAAACTCTTGTATGAAGAAATAGTTAATTTGTCACCTCTCATCAAATAATTATTTACACACACGTAAAATTATATATTATTTAAATATTTAAAAATATATGTTATTTAATTTTTAAAGGATGTTTGTCTAATTATTATGTCCAAATATTTTACTCATACAAGACTTTCTCTTTTTTATGTGTATTATATTTAAATAAATAGATATTATTAAATAAATAAAAATTAATATGAAATTCTCATGTCTATATCAACGTGAATGTGTTTTTTGCGACATCAAAAATTTAATTTCTTACTTAGCATTGGGTATTTTTCCAATTAAGAGAATACACATGCAGACACAAATGATTGTTCAATTAAGACAAACAACTCAAAAACAAGATTGTTATATATATATATATATATATATATATATATATATATATATATATATATATATATATATATATATATATATATATATATATATATATATATATAGAGATATCAAATATACACGAAGAGTTACATCAAAAACGTCAATATTTTTAATAATCGCTGATTATATCATATAGATCATACCTATAAAGTTTGAGATTAATCTATAAAGTTTTAATATAATCAAGATATCCAAAAATTAACGTCAAATGGACTTTCATATAACGTTAATTTTGATGTATTCAATGATATAGTAAATCATTATAGATTAATTTCGGACTTTATAAGTATGATCTATATGATGATGTTTCAATCCAACGTTGATAAAAAATATTAATTATGACGTTTTTGAAATGTAACTCTCATGTAACTCTTCAGTGTAATTGATCTCTCATATATATATATATTATATATATATATATATATATATATATATATATATATATATATATATATATATATATATATATATATATATATATATATATATAACGTGAATGATGTTTTGAATAGGTGTAAATGGATAGCATGATATAGTGTAGTCCATTGGATAAATATGATATCTATATAAATTCATATCCATTGGATATCCGTTAAATGATTATTCACGAGTTTTAAAGTATTTATGGATATTTATGGATAACATTTTTTTAAATTATATGTTTTGAAAAAATTCAACTTCCTTTAAAGTAGGACATTATTATCATGACATGATTTTCTCTTATTTTAACAACGAGATTTAATCACATTAATTCTCTTTATTGAAGTGAGGTATGAAATATAAATAAAAAAAACTTAAATATGAAATGGTCAATAAGATTTTTATGAAATATAAAAGTTTTCTTTAAATAAAACTTAAAAAAGGAAAAGAAAAAAGAGGAGTCTAGTTTTTTAGACGACAAAATTGGATATAATAAACTAATAATATTTAATTAAATTTATAATTTATTAACGAATACGGATTTATGTTGGCGTGGATAACATTAAACATGTATTCATATCCCAAGAGCTCTTATCGACGGAGTCGTTTGACACATCGATGTAGACTCATCACATCCTGGGGTTGAAGAAGGTCCCAAGGGTTTGGTTGTTCGCCGATTCAAGTGGTACGTACAGATATTTTTGTCATCCCTAGTCTCGAATACGTGAAAGTGTGTTTCTTCTGATTTGAATGTGTGCTTTTTCCAGTTTTAGGGAATCCAATTCGTGCACATTGTTGTTAAGGGAACATATATTCACACATTTGATGCATCAATGACCATTTGATCAATATTGGTCGATTCAAAACCAAGGTTGGTGTATTTCGTTATAAAATAAAAATAAATTTGTGTTTTTTATTCTATCAATTGATCATGATCAAACAGTCAACAGTGTCCCAAATGCATGAACGTGTGCTTTTTTGTATTTAAAGAATTCACTTATGTGCATCCTACAATTCAAAAAATACACATTCAAGATATCAATGATTATTCGATCAAAATTAGAGTGTTCAGAATCAAAATTGTTATATTGAATATAAAATTAAAAAATATTTTTGTTGGACGTTAGGGATCGAATTCTTGGTGATATCTCAGATGTGAGATGCCTCCCACTTTAAAGAATCAATCATGTACTTACTAAATATATAATATGTGGCATCCTTTAATGATTAAGTGTTGTCATAAGTTTTAGGATTGTTGAGGGATTGAGAGTTAGCTCACGTAAGAGGTGAGAAATTTTGTGTATGTAATTTTTATATGATTATCAGATTATCCCTTCTCAACTGCAGGGTTGAGATATTAAAATAAGACTACTTTACGATAAATTTATGTGAGAAACCCCATGTGAATGCACATAAGAATAAAAGAAGAAAAAAAGTTGAATAAAGTTCATATGCCATAAATTAGAGGAATAATGAATGATAAACTTAGACTAGTAAGTTAGACTTATTATAAATGAGATTCTCTCAGCAAAAAGTTAGAATACCTAGGGAAAAGGTAGAATTCCCGAGTTTAAGGACAAAAATCATAAGTTTGAAAAAAAATATGTCCATATGTGCTATCAAAGAACTGTTAGAGGGAGATTCTGGAGTATTAATATATAGTGTAGGAACATAAGTGAGAAACACACCACTTTGTCTCTAAAACCTTAAAATTTGTTAGGGCACAAAGAGAAAAGAGAATAAACGATGTAAGTAAGAGAGAGTATAAAAACAAGGAATGAATTGTATTGAATTGAAAACTAATGAAATACAAGCACCTATTTATACACGACTAAAAGCCCAAAAGTAACTAACTAAAAACAAACTCTAATCATAATCTTAATGAATTAAGATATATGATAATAACGATAAAATAACAAATACTAAATTATCCTAGTAATTACAAAACTGCCCTTCTAACATGAATTATTCACAACACCATCCCTTCATTCATGTCCATCAAAAACTGACAACACCAATTCCATTTCTCAAGTGAAGAAACTGGTCAGTTTTTATAGATTTTGTTAGAATATCTCGCTAATCGCTTCGCAAAGCAAAACTTAACACTCCTTTTGTACTGAGAAAATGATACTTTGTCTCAATATGCTCGCTTCTTCCATGCAACACTAGATTCTTGGCAAGGTTGATTGCGGACTTGTTATCAACCGCCAGCCTTCAGTTTCTATCACGATTTTCAAATACTCCAAAAGATTCGGAAGCCACTTGACATGCACTCATTGCAATGTACTCGACTTCACATGTTGATGAGCCACAAGGTTGTTTCTTGGAGATCCAAGAAATAGGACCTCCGAAACTTAAACGGATAGCCGCGCTTCTTCACAACTCTATCTCCACACCAATCAGAATCAGAATAGCCCACTAGCTTTGGTTCTGACTTCCTTCCAGAGGGAAATAACACTCCATACTTCAGAGTCCCTTTTATATATCTCTAATCCTAACAATGACTTGATAATGGGACCACTTTGGATTACTCATAAATCTGCTAATCATTCCAACTGCATAGCAAATGTCAGGTTTGGTATTGCACAAATACCTGAGAGAACCAACCAACTACTTGAAGGTTGTAGCATCCACAGAATCACCATCGAGAATCCAATTTATGATTGGTTTCTCATGGTGTCACAATAATTGTACACTTCTGCAGCTTAAATATCTTCATAAGCTCAAGTTCATATTTCAGTTGATGCAAAATGATACCCTCCTTTGAGTACAGAACCTCCATCCCTAGAAAATATGCCATATTTCTTAAATCTGTCATCTCGAATTCATTCATCAACACTTTCTTGAACTTGGATATATCTTCTGGACAGCTTCCTGTAAGAAATATGTCATCAACATAAAGACATACCAGAACCATATTTCTTCCAAAATGCTTCACATATACACCATACTCTATTTCACATTTCTAAAACCCTTGCTTCTGGAAAAACGAATCAATCTTCTAATTTCAAGCTCTGGGTGCTTGCTTCAGTCCGTACAGAGTTTTGTGTAACTTACACACCATCCCTTCTTGATTCTTTTTCTCGAAGTCAGGAGGTTGTGATACGTATACCTTCTTGTAAGGCCATTCGTAAATGTTGACTTCACATCCAGATGCACCAGTGGCCAACTTTTGTTCGCAGATAAAGCAATCACCAATCTGATTGTTTCGTACCTAGCCACAGGAGCAAACACCTCGAAATAGTCTAGTCCAGGTTTTTGTAGAAAGCCTCTGGCCACTAGCCTAGCTTTATGCTTGCCAACTGATCCATCCGCTTCAGCCACCTTAAAACCCATCTCAACGATGGATTTCTTCTTCTTTGGAAGTTCAGTCAACTCCCAAGTTTTATTTCTCTTTATAGCCTCAAGTTCTTCTTTCATGGCATCAAGTCAAACTATCTTCTTGAGTGCTTCTTCTATACCCAATGGTTCAAAATCTACTAACATGGCACCTCGGATAACCTCCCTCGAAATCAATTTCGGTGTCTTGCAACATGTCACAATCTGCAAGCCTTTTAGGTATGGTTCGACCCGTCGTGATCTTTGAATTTGTTCTCCAGAACCTAGGACAGTATTAACTTTTGGACCTTGTCCAGAAGTTCTATCATCAAAAGTGTTGCGAAGTCGAATAAGTATTAACTCGGACCTTGTCCAGAAGTTCTATCTTCAGAAGTGTCGCCTTCAGAAACATGATTACCTTCAGAAGCTTGTCTTCCAGAACCTTGGTCTTAAGAATTTTCCATTCCAGAAGCATGATCATTGTGATTACCTTGAAGCTTGTCTTCGAACCATGATCACCATCGGATCCTCGGACTATCATCGTAATCTAGGTCAAAATCTTCATCTCCAAAGTCTTCAGAATCATCTTCTGATTCTTTCCCAGAACCTTCAACTTCTGACTTGTCTTCAGAAGTTATCATTGCGTCAGAAGTTGATTGAGACTTGTTCCAATCCCAAGCTTTTGACTCTTTCACCACAACATCTCTGCGACTTCAACTTTGTCGATTTACGGTCAATAGAGTTTATATGCACATGTACTGTGGTACCCCACCAGCAACATTACTTTGTTTCTATCATCGAACTTTTGTCTTAGCTTCCGGGACATGTTTGTAACATATAGAACCAAACACTCACGAGATGACCAAATTTGCTTATCTCCGTGTCACTCTAAAGGAACAATTTCCTTCAGCTTCTATGTAGGACACCTGTTTAGAACATATGCTGATGTGGCGACGGCTTCTCCCCATAACTTATGAGCATACTTCTGGACATATCAAACAAAGTTCTATTTCTTCTATCAGCAAGGCCGTTATGTTGAGGAGTGTATGAAGCAGTAACTTCATGTTCTATTCCATTCTCCTCACAGAACTTCTCGAACTTAAGCGAGTTATATTCACTTCCACCATCCTTCTTAGAATCTTCACCGACTACTACGCTTCTCCCTTCACCTTGAACTTATGGAACTCGAAGAACACCTCATGTTTGAACTTAATGAGTGTTACCACGTCATCCTTGTGAACTCATCCACAAAGGACACAAAATATTTGTTTCCTCCAAGTGGAACGGGAATGGTCCAAAACATCGTACTACTCCCGAGCATGTTTTTCTCTTGAGCTACTCAATGCAAATGGCAATCTTGGTTGTTTATCTTTCATGCACACCTCATGACTTCTCGGGCTTCACAATTTACGGAATGCCACGCGAGCTTCTTAGAACTTAGATGCCCTAAGCGCTTCTATAGTTGAGATGCCCCAACCTTATGTGCCACAACCTTTACCTTCACCTTTTGTACTAAGGCATTCTGCTTCAGCTGTACTAACATTCACCTTGAATATTCTATTGCTTCCTTGTTTAGACTTCATGATCAACTTCTGATGGGAATCATACAACTTCAGAAGGTTGTCCTTCATTACAACTGAGAAGCCTTTTCAATGAGCTGACCAACACTTATCAGATTGCTTCTGATTTCAGGAATGTACCAAACATCTTTAATCGAATGTTTTTCCCATTTTTCACCTTTACTCTGCTTTTCATATACCGTAATGAGGTATTTGTCATCGCCACATCTAATTTTGTTTTCCTTCGGGTTAAACTCTACCACCATTGTTTGTTCCTAGTTAAATGGTTTTGAACACCGGTGTCTATATACCACCAATCTTCCCACCACTTACGATTGAGTCGAAGCCATCAATACGGGTTCATCATCGAGTCTCCTCCGCCATATTTGCTTTTTTTGTTTTCTTTTCTTTGTTTGACCGACAATCTCTTGCAAAGTGGCCAAATTGTTTACAGCAATAACATTGAACCTTCCTTTTGTCTTTCCCTCCGTACTTTTTCTCACGAGCTTTAACCCGGAATTTGTCACCACGTCATTCTGCTTCTGGTCCTTCTTGACAAAAGAAGCTTTTAGAGCTTGTTCTACTTCCCTCTCAGAAGTTTTGTCAGTCAAGCGCAATTCATGTGCTTCTAGACTGCTTTGTAGCTCTTCAATTTTCATGGTCTCCAGATCTTTGTTATGTTCAATTGCAACAACAATATAGTCAAACTGAGGGGTAAGTGACCTCAGAACCTTCTCTATGATCACTTGTTCAGAAAGAGTTTCTCCATAAGCCTTCATCTCATTAGTGATCAGAATCACTCTTGAGATATAGTCAGAAATCTTTTCACTATTCTTCATGTTGAGATTTCGCATTGCTTTCTCAAGGACTGAAGTTTCACCTTCTTCACTAATGTGTCACCACCGTAACATCTGACCAGTGTGTCCCACGCCCCCTTTGACGCCATAGAGTCTACAATCTTCTCAAACACAGTCGCATCCACATACTGATGGATGTAGCATCGATCCCTCCTCCTTTTATTCTGCGCCTCTTTCTCTTCTGCATTGCTTCTACAATTGGAATGTAACCATCGGTGACAAGCTCTAGAGCATCTTGAGCTCCAAACAACATGCATTTGGATCATCCATCGATTCCATTTTTCGCCATCAAAGACTGGAAGTTTGGTGCTTAGGTTCTCTTTCGTTCATCTTCTTCCTTGTGCAAATATTCCACACTGTAAACACGATTCTTGTTTCCCTGAATTCTAAACCGAAGCTCTATATACCAATTTGTTAGGGCACAAAGAAAAAAGAGAATAAACGATGGAAGTAAGAGAGTATAAAACAAAAGAATGAATTGTATTGAATTAAAAACTAATGAAATACAAGCACCTATTTATACACGACTAAAAGCCCAAAAGTAACTAATTAAAAACAAACTCTAACCCTAATCTTAAGGAATTAAGATATACGATAATAACAGTAAAATAAAAAATATTAAATTATCCTAATAATTATAAAACTGCCTTTGTAACATGAATTACTCATAACAAGAACAAATAATGGTGAAAACCTATAAAAAAAAATGAAAGTTATCACATGTGTGTATTGTATTACCATAGTAATACCTCCAAAAAGAAAATATGTTTTGTTTTTGAGCCAATGCTATTGAATAAAATTAAATTGGCATGAGAATAAAAAATAAAAAAAAGAGTTGTAATTAGAAACAAAACCCTATCTTGAAGTAATTTTGAAGGTTAAAAAGGATCTACAAAAAGAAGTAAAAGGAAAAATCAAAGTAAGTAACACCATTTGCCTTAACATCTCAATTTGAGCAATATGATGCTGAGAGGCGCGACACCAACAAAGCACATTTTTATTCCTTTTAATATTCGCATTATTATTAACACATCACATGTTTCTCGAGGAGCATGATAGGGTCCTACCATGACCGTTTAGAATGATGATGAACCACGAGGTCTCAAGAACAAACAAAACAAAACCATGCATGAAGATATATATTTATTTTTCATTATTACTAGTAATCAATTGGTCATACCCACTCACAAAAGCATAACATCAAATTCTTAGTGAGGTTATGTACTTATGTTATGCAATCTAAGCATACCACAATTAATGTTATACGCACAAACAAACGTGCCCGTCCCACAAAAGTACATGTAAAACAAACATTTTCCAATAAATTAGATCTATTTTGCCATTTCACATATTTTCTTTAAATCATCGATACTCTGACCAAAACAATTAAAATTACAATTTTCTTTTAAAAATTCATAAAAAAAGTACACGAAGAGTAATCCTTCACAACACTAAAGAAAGGAAATAGCAAAAATTTAAATGATAAATTGCGAGAGGCCACCCCACCATAAACACAACTACTTGAGTTGCAAGTCAACTAGCAACCCTTGATTTTAATCAAGCACATTTCAATCTAAAGAAAATTAACAGAATAGCTCCAAGTAGAGAAAATGAGTTAGTGTAATTTCAATGAAAAAGCATGTATAATTTTTGTGTTGTCTAGAAGTACACTTACAAAAATGGTGTGCAAGTATGATTCCAAAACTGTGGGAATTTTTAAAATTGTGCTGTGAAAAAAAAGTTGTTCACTTCACTTTATTTCCTAATGTAGAAATTAATTATCTATGGGTTAGAGTGGGGTAGATTGAAAATTGCAGCTTTTCAATATAAATAAAAGTCATTATAATTTATAAGTCTCAAATATAAGCAAAAATTATTCAATTCTATTTAAAATTATTGTTACAAAAATATTCTATCAATTCTTCTATTTTTCAAAGATGAGTGTAAGGTTGATGTGATAATTAATTAAAATAACTGATTTGTTAGTAAAATATATGTGCAAAAGTAGAAACTTTTAAATAAGGTCAAAGAGATCACAGTTTTACCTCCTAATGCTACTTGCTGCAATAAATTCCCCACCTATCCAAAATAAAGACAAGCTTGTAATGACTAATGATACTCAATAATCACTTAAATTTTTCAATAAGGATCAAGTATATATGCCTTACCTGTCAAAAAATTGAAGGATGGGCCAAAATCATGTTGCCAAAAAAACCTTTAATGTGAGTAAGTTGCAAGCAATGCATACTATAACTATTTATTGAATGTTAATAAAAGTGAAAATTTGAGACCCAAGGGTAACTAACATGTATCTTCTTTAGTGAAACACAAAAAATGTGTAATTCAAAGGACATTTCTTCAGTGTTCCCAGCACTCCTAATTCTGCTTTAAACAAAAACTGATTAGCAACATGGAAAAGAAAGACAATAATATGGCTAGAACCAGAACATCTTCTAGACGGATCGAGACTTTCCTTTTCATTTGGTGCATCATAAGTAGCATTTCGTCTTGGTTAATTTCGCGATCACTAGCAAGCTCCACTTCCAGAATCATTCACTTCTTCTATGCCCCTGTGTGCTTCTTTAACATCAACAGTGAAATCATACTCTTGATCACAACCCATGTATGAATCACACATGAAATAAAGTATGTATGGTTTCTTTCCAGCATCAGCAGGAGCAGCAAACTCCAGTTTGGCTTTTAACTTCCGCTGCAAGGAAACCCGTTTGATTGCAAGCAACGAGTTGGTTTTGGTATCACCAACAATAAGCCACCATCCTTCCTCCTTGGCTTTTGGATACCTAGGAGCATGAACAGGTCCTACTTCCGTCCTGCCTTCGAGATCCCTCTCCAAAGTGACATATACTGTTATATCCTCCCCAATCTGGACAGTATCATTGTGCAAAACTTCATACGACAAATCAATATTAGGAAAGCGATTGCAAAATCGAGCAATATCCAACAATTGTGAATCTGACATGCTTAACAACTCACGCCTCTTAATATCTTCCATCTCTAATAAATCAAAGACAGTTTCTATACTCTTCCCCGGGTTCTCCTTGCATTTCCTAGCCAATTCCTTTGTGAAGTGAGGAAGTTGTAGCAGCATAAAATCGTGTTCCCACATTCCTTGTGTCAGCATTTGACTAACTTCCATAGCAAGAAGAGCCAAACTCAACCAACCATTGCTCGATATTACATCTACCATTGCCTGTAGCAGTTTATTTGCAGAAAGCAACACCTCTCTCTGGTCCAATGCAATGTCCCCACCTACAAATTGCCTTGAAAATGAGCTTGAAGCAATGCATTGGCTTTGACATGTGGATCTTTAACATTGGGGTTTACAAAGGAAAACCTTTGGTGATTTATTAACTTGCAAACCATCTCTTCTTCCCCAAGTCGTATTGGAAGGTAAGCATATTCTACGCAGATGATAGAACCTCCAAAAGGCCCTTCATTTTTGTATTTGAAGTAATGGATGATGAAAACCTTTCAATTGTTGTGTAATTAATGTGATAGTATGATGATATCCTTCCAAGATTAAGAGGAGACAAATGTATATCGTCCTCTATAGCAACACACTTGCTTGTTTCCAAATCACTCAATGTATTTTCCACCATCTCAGAGAGGTATTCAGAAAGATGTCTGTGACTAACTCCTTGTAAATTGTAATAGTTTGGGTTCTGCGTGAGGCGCCTGTAAATAAATGTCCATGTAAGATAATCTACGGCGTCTTGCTTGTTTTCAATAATTCCAGCAACAATTTCAGCATTCAAATTATCATGTAAGAAGTGATGAAGATGACTTTCAACCGGGAATGCTTCATACAAAAACTTTTTGTAGTACTCCTTACGAGGTGCCCAACAGAAGATGACACACTTTACAGAATTGTCCACCGAATGACGACTTGCATGACCCATCATCTGCAGAATATCAGTAACAGGATAGTCTGTTTGTGCATTCTCCTGCCCATGATAGTGTTGTGTGCCCATCACAACCACCAAATGAGCTGACAAAGTCACTTTGTAGCACATGGAACTACTTAACACACATACTTGAATCCAACCAGCTTCAAATAGTTGTGCCACAATGTCATGATCAAGATTGCTCAAGCCCCTGCAAGTAGCCAACCCCTTCACGTAATGTGACTTTCAGCATTTTATCACTAATCTTGTTAAAAAAGGTTCAAGTTCTTCTGTGGACGCAATAAAACGACTTTCTCCAGTGCCAGCACTTGAGTATGTAATCAGATCCATAGCGGTCAATCGGACATGCTTTCTTGTAGGTACAAATACAAGGGCAGGTTTATCATTTTTGGCATGTTGAGCAATTGCAGTGTAAGTTCGTTTTGTCATTGCCTGCATCCTCGCCTCAAAATTGGCAATATCTACACCCTGGATGTATATTTCTAATCCAGGACGTACGCCAAGTGGAAAATTGAATAGGCCATGAGAGGTAGCTCCAATCCAGTCTCCCAAATCTTTTGCATTTGCAAGTGAGGTAGATAAAGCCACAAAACGGATCTTATTTTCAACCTGACTAGCAATATATTTCATCCTAGATACAATAACCTCTAAAATATGGCCTCCTTGACCCCCAATTAAGTGCAACTCATCAACGATGAAAAGACTAACTTGTTGGACATGTTTCCTATGTCTCCAACGGCGAGATAAAGCATCCCATTTCTCTGGAGTACAAATAATAATCTGGCCATTCTCAAGCAGTTTCAAATCTGTCGTTTCTCCAGTTAATTCAACTACCTTCAATTTAAGACCAACCCCAAATTTCTTCTCCCAATCACGATACTCCTTGGCAAGAGCTTCAATTGAGCTACATAAACACACGCATGACACTATCAGGCCCTTTTTGATGATTTCTCAAAATTGCAAATTCTGCACATGTAGTCTTACCACTCCCAGTTGGAGCAGCAACTAAGACGCTGTCATCAGAATTATACAGAACTGTGAAGACTTGTGTCTGTATAGGATTAAAATGCTTAAAGTTCTGATACAACATTTCATATGAAGGACTTTGTAAGGCTGTCACTGGCAGAGACTGCAGATCCAATAGTTTAGTAGGTGGAGGATACTTTTCAGGTAAGATTATGTGTCTGAAAGATACAGGTAACACAGATTGGGGTCCAAGCCACCTATCGGAAACAACACGGATAAAGTATTGAGGAGGAAGAGGCTCGTCTATTGGCACTATGAAATTCAAAGTATGATCCTCATCAATATATTGTTTTTTCAGCATAAAATACTCGTGATGAAGGATACGTTCTCCATCGCAATCCTCCACAATCACCCAAAAACATATCCATGTATTCTATCATCCCATGAGAAATCTGAGTTATTGTGAGCTCAACCCCAAAACTGAGCGAGAAATTGGATGAACATGTGCTGCAAGGTTCAGTTTTGGAAATTGATGGATAAATTTGTGAAGGGTCTTGCCCATCTTTGGTGCGCGAATAAGTTCACCTATCTCTTGTGATGATAGATCATAATACCTTTCCCATGCCAAATCCTTCTTCTCCAATTTTGTTAATATATTGTTTGGAATTCCATTGAACTGACGAAGTGGTGTTGTGCCCTCCACATCCTCTTGGTCACCATCTTACATAAGTTCAAAGCTTTCTCAGCCAATTGCGCCCAACCACGCTTCAGGATAATCTCAAAAGAGCCGCAAAAGACGTTCAGCACTCTGAAAAAGAAACAAGATAATTAACATATGAATAGAACTATAAGACATAACACCATTCACAATAACTTCTCATAGTAAAGAAATGAAGTAAAACCTGAGATATAAAGACCATATCAGATGTTAATGAGAGTCCTTCAAGCTTAAGCTGTGAAATGTATGATTGCAGTAAAACATTAATCTTGGCACTTGCATCCTCGGAACTTTCCTTGATGGGAATGGGAACACGATCCAAAAGCCTTGCTAGCTCCATCTTCTCATCTTGCCTTACTGTTACATATTTGAATTCTTCACTAAGAGAGAACAATTGGAAAAGCTCTATGTCTCCCATTGAAGCCTTCAAATGCTCATTATATGTAGATATGGTTCCATGTGTTATATAGTAGTAGCTTGCAATTCGACCCAAGTCAGTGGCTTGAAAATATCCAGTCTTCCTATCATATTTCACTAAATTATTTCTATCTAAGATGGTCGCAGCCGTATGAATCTGCAAGATTTAAATAGATCAATATTAGCCATTATAGAGACAATACACAACATAGTATAAATAAGCATTATACATCCATAAAATTCTGCATTCAATCATTTGAAATCTAAGCACTACAAAAGTACGAAACTGGACATGACATTGAAATGTTGACATCGGTAATAATTATTTTTTAAATGAAATAATTGAAGTGTTGGTGTTGCGCAGCATCGAATACAACTTCAATTTAAGTGTCACTGTTACACAGTTTGAATTTCACCCAATAAAATATCCAAAGGAGAAAAATCAAACATTAAAATAAGTTTAGGAGCCATGTCTCTTAATAGATAGAGTAATTTTCACAGCCATGAAAGATTTGGTTCCATCCTCATGTAGTTCCTCATAAATCATAGCAATAGCAAAAATAAACACGCCCATAAAAGTACCTATAAATTAGCAAAAACTAGAGTGACTAAATGTCATAGCCATGAAGATTTGTATCCTTGTCATGCAGTTCTATTTCTAGATAAATCAAAGCAAAATGACAAGAAAAGTGACTACCATAACACAAATTCATTTAATTAATTCAGGTAATAAAAAGTAAGAGGGTGATAAATTAGAGTATAGAGATGCTTACCAAATCAGCCCTTCTCTCCTCCAATGTTATATCTCTCGTAAGGACATCTGGCGCTAAGCCATATAGAGACGGATTCCTTAACATACGGACGTACAAGTAAGTGTATCCAATCCAATTACAGGCTTCCTTAGCATTTTGAACAGTACCAAGAACAACTTCTGCATTAAGTTGATCGGCAAGCTTGGAAATAAACTGGCTCTCAATAGGAAGTTGTTGGTTCATAAGTGAGAGATAATACTGCAACTCACTGTGGCCAGTAATAATGATTCCCTCACCAAATGAGTCATACTGCGGCCTTCCCGCACGACCCAACATCTGCATCACATCAAGAGGACTCAATTCAGTCCATGCCCCCTTCTCAGGATTGTAAATCTTTGTTCCTTTAATTATAACTGTATGAGCTGGGAGATTCACACCCCAGGCAAGGGTAGCAGTAGATACCAAAACTTGGACATATCCATCGATAAAAAGATTCTCAACGAGCTGGCGATCTGTTCTTGTCATACCAGCATGGTGAATAGCAAAACCATATGGCAAAAGATCTTTAAGATCACTGCTCTTCACAAGATCAGTATGAGTATGAAGAATCTCGGCTTGCACTGTCTTCTTTAAGGAACCTACCAAGCGTATCGTTTGCAAGTGCAGCATCTCTGATGGCTCTAGCTGTTTTGGAAGTTTCTTTTCTAGAATGTACAAAGATGAGAACCTGATGCTTTCCAGCAGCAGTCATAACTTTCTCATAGCAGATATCATTCATCAACTGGAACCTCTGAAAAGACTTCTTTAGTGTGATTCCAACAAATTGTTGAGAAAGTGGAACAGGTCTATAACTATTGTCAAAGTAAAACAACCCCTTGTTAAGATCAACACGCAAGAATATCGCCACATCTTCATAATTAGGGAGTGTAGCAGACAATCCCACCAATCGAATATAGTCCTTCGTTGTTTCAATCTGCCTAACTGTTCTAGCAATGATACTTTCTAGAACAGGCCCTCTGTTATCATGGAGAAGGTGAATCTCATCAACAATAAGAAGCTTCACAAGCTGCGTATAAGTCCGATCTCCCGACTTTCGTGTAACAATATCCCACTTCTCAGGAGTTGTCACAATAATTTGAGTCTCTTCCATCTGTTGTTGCGTTAATGACTGATCTCCACTGAGCTCCTGACTTTAACATCATATTCCTGCAAACGATCAGACAAATTGCCAACAATCTGTTTACAAGAGCTTTCATAGGCGCAACATAAACTATTTTATAAGCACTATGGTCAATTGAACCATCAACAGAACTTCTATGCCGTGCAATCTCTTGAAGTATGGCAAGAACGGCAACATTGGTTTTCCAGAACCTGTTGGGGCACAAAGCAAAAGATTATCGGACTTGAAGAGAGCACTCTCGTATACCTTACTCTGCACTCTATTCAACTGTGTCATTCCTTTGAAGGCTGGTTGTGCCCAATCAGGCATAGAGCCAATACTCACAAGCTTCTCATTAGGATCAATGGGTTTCGCCTTCAAGGCAGGCACATGAATTTCTTGATAACCTTTTTGAGATACCTATCAAACCCATGAGGAAGATCACATTTTTCTTTGCCATAAACAAACCACCTTGTTCAAGCAAGGTTATCCAAATCAAGCATCCGGCGCTGACCCTGCTTTCCTCATCCCTATCACCAGCACCCTGGCAGTACTATCCAATGCTACATTCCCATCTTTCAACTTCGAGCCTCTTCTTATACGCTTCTCCAAGTTCTTCTGTCTCTCCAAAGGAGTGACCCTCATAGTATGCACTTCTTCCAAAATATGCTGCAAATCCGACAATCCTTCATCTCTTCCTCAATTTTCTCCTCTCTTCTTGGTCAAGTGCCCTGCCAAGCGAGTACACCATACAATCTTCAACTTATTCCGCAACAGAAACTTAATGAGACTAAACTTGTCAAACTTGAGACACAACAACAGCTTTTTCTCTACTTCTATATCATTAGGCTCAGCCAAAATATTCAATACCTCTTCAGCAAGCTTTCGACACAGCTCTGGATCAATCTGCTGCCCAAAAGCCAAAAAGATTTTCCTCTGAAGCCAATATGCATCAATATCATGCACATTCAAGTTCATCTCCAAATCTTCACCATCAACTTCCTCCATCTCTTCATCATCCATTGCACCACCTATCTGCATTGCCCGAGCGCCAATGTCAACCTCATCAAGTTCTTCGATATCTTCTTGCACCGCGTCAACATCACCACTTCCTTCATCCCAATCCTCATTACCATCTTCGAATTCCACTGCAACACCATCATCGTTATCGAAACAACCATCAACATCTATAGCCTCTTGAAAATCGGTTATGAGCTTCCCAATCGTAACAAGCTGATGAAATACATGGTCAGTAATAGGGTTAAGAAGCTTCTCAATCTCCTTCTTCTTGTTGACTGATTCATTCTTTAAAACGGTAAGAATCTCATCAGCAGCACCTCTGACAATGCTGAACGGCTGACCACCCAACTGCTGCTGAATAACACTCAACATAACCTCATAAGCGGCACGAGTTTCCTTAGTCTTCGGCTCGTAAACACCGTCATCAGTATCATTGAGCACACTCATATTCTCTTCCTGAATACGACACCGCTTCTTGCTCCGACGAAGACAAACATAGGAGTCATGAATGAGATCTCTCTTCTTCTTCTTCTCCTCCGTTGGACGGCCATGGAAAGTGCGATCACCGAAATTCTTCAAATCGATTTTACCTGAAAGTGATTTCGGTTCACCGGTGGATTCTCCGACGGAACGTAGTGAGTCGGCGTTTAAGACAAGGTTGGAATTGGACGTGTAGGCATACTGTTTGGACCGCGCGTGTGCCTCCGCGCCACCGCCAATGTTTGCCATTAACGAATTCTGAGAACCCTAAAACAACACGGAGGAAAGGATTCAGTGAAAGAATGAATAAACGGTTGGAGTGTTTCTAAAATATCAGGTCTTATATATAGTTTTTTCTTGAAACTTATTCCCCAAGAAAACTCATATATAGGTAACGTCAAATATAATAATCTTTTTACCTTTGCGAAATTGTAGGCCAATTACTTAATCAAATTTGGCACCTATTAATTTTTATTTTTATTTTAAAAAATCAACTTAAAATCGTAGTTAAATTTGGAGTAAAAAAAAGGTAGAAAATTATAGAGCACAACAACCTCATTAATTTCTTTGATTAAAAAATATCACTCCTACGATCCCATATTATTTGTCGCAATTGACCATTTTATAATAATTAAAAATAATAATAAAGAAAAGAAAGAATAGTAATTTTACCAAATTATCTTAATTAATTATTGATACATTTAAATTAGCATTAATGTTAAGTGAAAAAATAATAAATTTAAAATATTTATTAGAGGGTACAATTAAAAGATTAAATATAAAATTATATTAATAATCTAAAATGACAATATATTGACAATTTTTCCTTTAAACGTGACACTTATTTTTAGGACAGAAGGGACTAAATTATGTTATTTGAGTTTAGGTTAATTATCTAAATAACAAAAAGTAATATTCTATCGATTTCAAAATGATGTCGCTTTTAAAGAAATAAATTATTTTAAGATTAATATTATTACCACTTTTCAATGAGGAAATAATTGTTATTTTTCAATTGTGTTATTTATTTATTTATTATTCTGTACATTAATTTTAATATTATAAATAAAAATAATTTAGTAAAAATGTTTTATGATATTATTATCACATTTATTAATATGTGTGCAAAATTTTAAACTATTGTTATTTTAAAATTGATGAAATATATAAAATGTGTAAAATAATAACTTCGATACTCATCTAAACCCTAAACTTAATTATATAAAGTGTCGATTATTAGACTCGTTATTATATTTTAGTTTAAAAGATAGGTATTTTGTTACAAATACATCCAACAAAATATAACACATCATTTTTCATTCACTTTTCTATAATGGTTTACGTTAACTAAAAATTGGTAAAGATAATTTGTGACATAAGGGTAGAAGTTAAAAACTAAATAAAAATGTTTAGGAAATTATACATCGATTAATTGAAATATAGATGTATAATGTGCTGGTGGTGGTGAGGACAAGTTTATCGTGTCTACTCATGAGGATGGTAGCTTTTCCTTCAGTCAAATGTATAAGGTGCTGACCATTGAAGATAATATGGAGGTTGATAAAGAGCAGCAAATTTGGGTTTATAAGTTCCGGAAAGGCACACGGTGGTGGTATTATTAGAGATGATCATGGAGCTTGGCAAGGTGGATTTTCAGGCGTATTGGGGTTTGTAGTCCTTTCATGGCAGAAGTTTGGAGTATCTTCTATGGTCTTAAGTTTGCGGAAGCTTGTGGTTTTAAGAATGTGGAAGTGGATTCTGATTCCAAAACAGCAATTGATAGCATTGAAAGTGCAGAGCCTAATAATGTGGTTGCTGGTAGTTTGATAAGGCGTATCAAAGCGTTACTGTCAAAGTTTGAGGTGGTGAAGATTAATCATATCTATATAGAAATTAATAGCTGTGCTTACCTTCTAGTCAAAGAAGGGAAGATCCTATAGGAAGATACCATGTTTACCGCGAGATTACTAGGTGGCTTGTTCGTGTCTTTCAGAAGGACAATAGCAGTGATTTCTTTCCTTGAATAGTTCCTTTGTAGTGTGTTTTTCTTTTTGGGCTTAGGCCCTCCATATTACCAAAAAAAAATTGAAATATAGAATTAATTTTTTTTAATTGTTTTTTAATACAAACCTTTATAAGTGGATTTCTTAACTTGTATTTTAGGACACAAGTTATCATTATCCATTAAAAAATGTAGTAGTTTTTTCATTCAGTCTATTCAGACTAACCAATTTGGAACTAGAGCTTCAACTTAATTGTTTTTTTACGACTAAATGATCTTAAATTTGATGATATTGTAAAATTGGTTCATATTAATTATAATTGTGCAATGCTTATATTCAAAGATACAGTAGGTACTCTTGCCCGATTACAAATGACTAAGAAAAAATCGTGAAAAAGAAAAGATTTCGAACCATCTAAGCTAAAGAAGACAGAGGATCATTGTAGAATTCATAAAAGTTACAATTGGAACAAGAAATATCTCCTATGTAATACCACTTTCACGTCAATTTAATGTTCCAAGACAAATCAATAACATTGCATAACACATTATTGAATAGGATCTCGCTCGACTTTCCAAACATTCCAATAAACCTCCAATCAAATTATCCCTTCCTTCCCATACATTTACTTCTTCTTTAGACTAACACTCCATTCGAGGAAATCCCTCCACAAACATCCTTTTGATCTAACGAAAAGCATGTCCACCCCATCACTTATTGCCAAATTAGCTTTGTAACATGCAATTGAAAAATAAATGGTCCAAACTTTTCACCGAGGAAAAACAACGAATCGAGATAAGATAGGGATGATATGGATTCTATATATGATAAGGAACTTACAATTGTAGTTGTGATGGGGCCCACGTCTAAAAACCATTAATCCATTCCCCAATTGGGAAACCCGATAAGAGTCGCCAACAAAACAAATCAAAACAAGTTGCAAAGAGGTGATGACTAATCCACCAATCACGCCAAAATTCAATGCAAGTGTCATCACCAAGTTTGCGGTGAGAGAAGAAGAAAACCAATTGTCAATAATTTTGATTCCGATCTTCAACAACACAAATATCCCTCCACCAAAGCGACACTTTACTTCTCGAGTGAAAACCGAGTCTCTAAGCATATATGTTTTGATATCTTCATACCTATAAGAAATAAGGTTAGTCCAAAATAATTTTCCTTATTCAAGATATGCCACTTACATTTTCTAAGAAGAGCCAAGTTGAATTTCCCCAATATTTTACACCAAGACCTCCATCTCTCGGTAAACAAACTCTATCCCAACTAATCCAACTAATCTTCTTCTTCACCTCATCACTTCCCAAAGAAATGATCTTTGAGCATGATAATCTTCTTGATAATAGCTTTAGGAGCCTTATAAAAGAGCAAAAATTAGAATATTATATACAATAATTCAAAGAGATCACTTTTGCACCAATTGATAAATGCCTATTTTACCACCCTCTTAACCTTCTTCTTAACTTAGACGCAATAGGCTTACACACATCTCTCCTCCTCAGATTAATCCCAACCAGAATGTTGAGAAAAACAAAAGAAGAGGACTTGATCTCACAATTAATATAAGAGGATGCCGCTTGAACAAAATATAGATCTAAATTAACCCCTAAAGCCTACTCTTATTCAAATTCACCACGAGGCTAAAAGCTAATTCAAAGCCACGGAGAATGGCCTTAAAACACCAAAGATTGTCCCAAGAATCATCCTTAACCAAAATAGTGTCATCGGAAAATTGAATAATATCAAAGTAAGCTAGATCATTAATTCAAACACCCTTGAAATAATCCAATCAAGATGTCATATTCACCATACCATAAACCTTCCAACCAACTAAAAGAGAAAGGTGGAAGAGGAACTCTTGACAATCCTCTAGAAACCAAAACCCCTAGTCGGACTACCATTCACAAGGATCAATGTTGAACTATTGAAAATAAGTGTTCGTCCAACTTCTCCACTTATCCCCAAAACCTTTCATTTTCATCAAATATCTAAGAAAGCTCCAAGACACGTAATCACAAGCCTCGAAATCCACTTTCACCATCATATAACTCTTCTTAAATCTCTTCAAGATAATCCAACACTTTGTTGACATCCAACATGTGACACCCCAAATTAATTCAAATATTAGATAATTAGAATTTAATTATTTATTTAATTAAAGGCTTGATTATTTATATTTTGGATTTAATTGGATTATTTAAAGAAAAGAGAGTGGGTGAAGAGTAACTAGAGGGTGAGGAGTAAATTACTCTCTCTACTAATTACTAATTATTGTATTTATTGGAATAAATAAAATGATTATAAAAAGAAAAGGAGAAAAGAAGGTTATTTTGGAAAAGTTATTTCATGAGAATTGGAGAAGAGAAGATAAGAGGAAAAGCTAACGGAAAGTCGAAGATCATCTCGAGGTAAGACGTGATTTCATTCGATTTAATGCCTTATGGTTTTGGGAATCAATTGAATGATTGGGTATGTTAGGAAATTTGATTTAAGTTATTCTAGGTTGTAGGATTTCATCCCTATTTGTGTTCTGGATTATAGGATTGGGAACCATTAGTGTGTTAAACAACCAATAAGAATGATGAACTAAGATGTATGATGTTGTATTGGTGTATAATGGATGCATTTTGGTACCCTAATGTTGCAATTGTATGGAATGATTGGATGTGATTTGGAATGCATAACACCGCTGTAGATTTTTATTCGCAATAAACCTACATCTGTGGGAGGAACCCGGCCCGCTCAAATCGACATTTTTCACGGGAATCCTGTTCCCAAGATGGGAGGAACCGTTCCCCACAAATTTCAGAGCATGACTTTTGAAAGGTGGGAACCGGTTCTGTGGAGGAACCGTTCCACTGTGTTGTTTTTCAAAACAATTAAAACTTTAAAATTCATATTTTCTAAACAGAATTCGATTCGTGCCGCTTTCGGCAAGATTTTAAATTAAAAGTAATATCTTATAAAAAGAGAAAATATTATTTTATGAAAATTATTTTTAAAAGAGTCGAGCTCCCAATTTTTGAAAAGTTGATAGTTTAAGGACAATGGGGAATGGGATATGGATCACCGAAAGTTAATGAACGAGGAATAATGCTTACAATGTGTGGTTTTGATATTCATTGTGATTGAATGTGATATATTGGTGAACCTCGCATTATGTGAATTATGTTGAGATCATAATCAGGAATTAATGTTGCATGCTTTTATGATGCATGCATAAGCATTGTTTTGGTTCATTCCTATCTGTGCGGAAGTGAACTTGCGAGCCAATAAACTTACCAGATCCGAGGTAAGAGGTACAGATTCTTGACCTGTGGTTATGGGCTAATCATAAATTGAGATTCTGACCAATGGTTATGGGCGATCATGGATCGTCACTGCTTTCCGAGTGTGATGGAATGAAGGGTGAACTCGGTCGCTGGTACCACATGCATGAGTCCCATTGCATACGGGTTGTAACATGCTAGGTTGGTTTCCAAAGTTACAATTTCCATTGATTGTTTATTTGCATATTGATTGCGCAATGTTTTATGAATGAATTGTGATCATGTATTTGGATAATGGACTAACGATCAAATTATTGCCTGTATTTAAAAACGATAATGCATTTTATATTGAATAGAAATCTCACCCTTACTTTAATGATTTATTTGAGGTGATTAAATGCTTGGAAATCGGTGAGGATAACTTCTAGAGTCGAGTCTTTTAGTTAATTCGCTGTCGGTGTCGCATTTCGTAAATGTAACACTGGGAAACGCTTGATTTGAAATTCTTCATGGATATTAAATAATCGCTTTTTGTTAATGTTTCGATTTATGTCCCGGAATAATTATGAATGATGTATTCAAGATTTGTTATGTTTCATTTCCGTTAAACATAACTTTAAGTCTGTTTTTATTTAATGATTTTCTTCGAAAGCATGACAACCGTGTGGTTATAATTTGAATTATATTAAAAATTGTGACTTCTCTTGCTATGTGATTAAAACCGATATTAATTATAAAATCACGGTAATTAGAAGGGGTGTTGCTAACAAGGGTATCGTATACGGTCTTGTCTTAGTGTCGTTAGAGTCCCTTAGCACCGCAACACGATACTGGTGTGCTGATGCTGATTTTGTAATGTTAGCGTAACAAATGAGTAGGCGGTGGCTATATAGTCAAAATTTGATTTTATATACCACCATCATTTTGGTAATAAAATTATTTAAGCGATACATGTATATATCACCCCATATGAATCTACAACTAGTTCCGCAAGATAATTGAACTACATTCATAACCACCAAGGTAATTATTAGATTGAATTAAAATTTTATTAAAATTAAAATCAACCTTAATTACTAACAAATATAAATCATATATTTAATTATATAAAAACACAAAGATTATCAATTTTTGTTTGATAATAATATTTTATATTAATGGTTCATGTTAAAAAATTTTATGTCGCCCACAATTTCTTATATGTTATATATTTTATGTAAACAATTTAAAATAAAATATCATTGGCAAGACCGAAATTATTAATCAAGAATTTAATTTAAACTTTATTAATTTATTTATAATTTTAAATAAGTTCAACTTTATATATAATTTAATTATTATAAAGTTATATTGAAGAATACGATCAATATTTAAAAATAATATTATTTATTTGAAGATTATTGTTTAAATTATTTAAATTATTTAAACTATTTAAATTATAGATTAATTAGAAGTTTAAATAATTAAATTGTTATATTTATAATAGTTTAATAATTAAATTTTATATGACTTTGAAATTATTTAAATTATAGATAAATAAATAAATTTTAAATAATTAAATTATTTAAGTTTAATTATAACTTTTGTCACTTAATTTATTTAATTCAAGAATCGCCTATACTCCCAAAGAATCG
>CM038794.1:290616328-290679574 GCA_021764765.1 Vicia sativa
TTTGGTTTTGTTGTTTTCTCGTTTAATAATTGAGTCTCTTGGTTAAATTTTGTGCATATCTTATAATTTAGAGCAATTCATTAAATTGTATTTGCATGAATAAATCGAACCCTTAGCTAAAAGTTGATGCAAAGTGATTCAAGTCAAATTAGTTTAATATTTGGGTCGAAAGCATGAGCAATTTTTCCTATCATATGCTTTAGATTCAACGGATACTTCATTTTTCTTAAAATAGCAACTTTTGAAATGTGATTCAAAACAAGGTTGTGCATAATTTGAATCAATAAATGAATCTAAAAATCAGAAGCTTTTAGATTTGGTTTTGGGGATTGTTTGATCAACCCTTATTTATGTTTGAAAGTTCGATCATGATAAAAACTTTCATAGGTTCTTGTTATCCGATATAAAACCAAGATTTAGACTCATTTATAAGCAACAAAAAGCTTTTAGATTCATCGAATAATTGATATCGATATAAATAATGACTAAATACATCATTTATTCAATGAACTTTAAAAAAAATTGTTTCATATGAATTAAAGGGTATAATTATTTATATTTCTCGATTAGCGTTGTCTTTCTGGACATTTTACTCGACATAGTTTGCGAGAAACATGGTTGAAAAATGATGATGGACTCCTTTAATTTTTGGGACAAGTTAGTGTGAATTATACCACCACTAAAATAAAATGGATAACAAATATTGCATCTCCATACATTAAAGGGATGGGTCTTACTTCTTATTCTATTTTCATTACAATTGCAATTTAAAATTTGAGTTACTCTTATGTATTTCCTTCCGCTCATACAGGAGGAACATTCAATCAACTTATCATTTCAATTGATTTTTATTTTAATATTCTTAGTACCTATATAGTTAACATGGATTTTCTTTGGATCTATTACAAGGTTTCATTGCTCACGTGATTAAGAAGAAACAACCTGACTTGCTTATGGTTAGCGTCAAATATTCTCTAAGGTATTTTTATTTTGATTTCAATTTAAGAAGAATATTGATATATTTGATACATGTATTTCTTTTGAATGTTAGATAACCGATAGAAGATTTTTAAAAAATTAGCTACCACACTTACGAGTTGTTAAATGACAACAAAGTGATAGAAAAGTTGACTCTTAATTGCTTGTAGTATTTTCATTTTACATTAGAGTTGGTTAAGTTAGTTAAACTTTGGTTGTAACTAACTAATTGATTCTTTTATACTCTTATATCGCTAGCACAAAGTAGCTTAGGATACTCCATGCTAGCTTGTATATAGAAGCTGTACCGCCATTGTATCACCCAATCAAACAGTGATTCAATAAACGTTACTCTCTTTTTCTTCTCCATTGTGATAAACCATAGAGTTTCTACTTTCTCAATACGAATAGGAGTGTTCATGGAGTGGTGAACCCACAAACCTTGACCCAAGCGAAACCAATTCATAAATTACTCTAATCCATTCATTTACGGGTATACTCAAATCCAATTCAATCCAACCCGTGTAGGCCCGTATTTACTATCATTCCATTTTTATTCCCAGCACACACTTTTCTCAAATCTCATTTCATTTTAATACAGTATGTTATGTTGCAGCATAATTAATGAATAAAAAGGGAAAATTGTAAAGAGATATTAAAAGATATTTCATCGAAGCTAAGTAATTCCTAATATTTTTATTTTTAGTGCAAAGAAATTCATATTCTTTATATATTTTAATTATTTTCTTCTTTTCCTTTGTTACAGGAAATATTATCCAACAACACTGTATAATGTAAATGAAAACACCAATATCTTATGTTTATTTATCATTGACAATTTTATTCTACTAAACAATAACACACAATAAGATGTAACATATGTTTAATCTAAACTTTCATAATAAAAACAATAATTTACTCATTGCTACTTCTTAAAAATGTATGGTATTTTCTATTTTCTTTTAGATTCTTTATTTTCTTTCATAGGTTTGATTTGAAATTGTAATGGATATATTTAGAGTTCAAAAAACATGCAATGTTGGTGCAATTTTGTTTATTCGTCGTCGATTGAAAATCACCAACCAGCCAATTCATCAAAGTCATTTTTAATTATTGGTATAATGTGGTAGGATGCACGTCATTAATTGGATGATGGTGTAAAATTTCTTTACCTCGTCAATGAGTGGGGGAGGAGAGGAGAGCGGAGAGAGAGAGGAGGGTATCCATTTGAGTGTTGTTGTGCACATTCAAAGCGACTAATTTGATTTAGGAATTAGTTCCATGTTAAGTGATTTCATGCTCCTCTCGATCGATTCTGAGAGAATCAATCAAGTGATCCTCTTTATCAAGTTCAACGCTAATCTATACCAATTAGATTGGTCTACCCTATTTGGTTAGCCTCAAGTATGCCTAACAAATATCGAAAAACACAACTTAAATATACAACAATAAAATGGCGGAAATCTATCGATAATGTCTTCAAAATATTATGGTATATTATTTTGAATTTGTCATCAAAAAACTTTACAAATTCATATGTTAGTGCACTAAACGAGACCAATGGAGAAAGAGAGCGTGAGAGAAATATATATATATATATATATATATATATATATATATATATATATATATAGAGAGAGAGAGAGAGAGATACTTTGATGTTATGCTATAAATTCCACGAGACAAATGGGCACGAGAGTGCATATCACAAAGTTTACACATAAATACGTGTTTATATTTTGGACGTGTGACGAACTAAAAAAGCAGTGCCCATTTGAGCAGCTAGTGTGTGTGTGTGTGTGTGTATATATATATATATATATATATATATATATATATATATATATATATATATATATATATATATATATATATAACAATTTAAATAAATAATATTGTCGGATATGAAAATAAAATACACATACCAAATTCCAAATCAATCGAATTATATAAATGAATAATAAATCCCAACAACCAAATTTTAGAAAATCCAAAACATTTAGAAAAAAATTGCAATAGAAGATGAGAACTTGAAAAACTTTTGTGGAGAATTTTGTGTTTGTTTTGGTTGTGGCAATGGATGATAAGGAAGAGAATCTGCGAAAGAAGTGAGGAAGATGACAAATGTGAAGATGAGAAGAATGTTATGCAAATTAGCCATGGATATAGCTTAGAGGTGATAAAAATGTCTAGTCTTTTAACTATTTTATTACATTTATAGTCTAAGGCTTGACATAAATCAATATCCTTAAAGTATCACATTTAGTTTGAAGATTGTTCTAGAATAGATAAGCCACAAAGTGTTGTGTGAAAATACAAAAATTCAAGTGTTGTAACGATTAACCTGGGGTGTAACCGATTCTGACTTGGTGAAAACACTTATGGAAGGAGAAAAACACTTTTGGATTAGCGTAAACCGATTACGTTCGTTATTGTGGTTACACCGATAGTTAGTTTACTTTTTTAGCTACAATAATCGGTTAATAGTTTGCTTTAATTGGTTCCAACCACAAATTTTGCTTTATCTTGGCTTTAGATGATGTTTTTAGTGTCACGGTCTTTGTAACACTTGTGTGTGTGTGTGTGTGTGTGTATATATATATATATATATATATATATATATATATATATATATATATATATATATATGATATATATATATCTTGGACATCCTCATTATTAGTAATTCAAAATTATCATTATCATCTGAATTATCTCCTCTCTCTCATTCTCTTCTTTCTCACTACCTATCTCCACATACTCCATAACTTACCAATTGTGTTAAAGCTATATCTAGAACTCTAACAAAACCAAGAAAACTTATAAAACTAATAAAGACAATAAAATTATCTAAGAAAATAAGGATAAAGATAAACTCATTTTATTTGATTTCATTCAATGTCTCAAAGAGACTATATATATAGTACTCATAATGGATAATAAACTTAAAAGCCAAAATACTAATAAGAGTCCAATAACAATACTAATAGCTAATAACTTAAATATACCCTTCTATCATTTTCGCCGGGTTCACTTGAACGTTGTCCTCAAGGTTCTAAAATCAACATGAGAATAAAGATATTTTTCTTGGATCCCATTGTTGGTTTGGACAATGCATATGCAAAAAAAGATCATAATGAGCATCTCCAACATTCATTGGAAGTTGATCAACACTTTTGAACCATGTTCTTGTAAGCTTTCCTATGAAACCATAATCACCAAATAAAACATCAACCACACCTTTTCCTTCACTACAGGTAGACCAACTCTATTGCATCCATCGCGCCAGAGTTTGGAATTGTCAAGTTCATGGTGTCACCATGCATTTCAACATAAGGTTTCTCTCCTACTACGACTATTGTGTAGGAAAATTCATTTGACTTAACAAATTCTATATCACGGTTCTTTTCGTAGATCACTATGGAATTTGGATTAACCGTGTTCTTTATAACACTGAGAATTGTAGTTCCTTCAAGAATATTGTTGCCACTGACTCCTTGTCATTCAATGGTCCATCCACCACACTAATATCATAGATTAGTTGCATGGCTTCCAGACACAAGTATTTTCATGATATTTCCCCTTTTTTAGAAGGGCCATGGATTTTCTTACAACTTCTCTAGCAAATTCTCTATGTTCCTTAATCCCAGATAATTAACGAACTATAATCAACAAAAGGGTTCTCGAAACCCATCATGAATTTAACGCCAAAATTCTTGTCACAACATCATAAATTTGACTTATAGGAATGACTTCATTTTCACTAATATTAGTAGATCTTCAATGAAATTCTTGTAGAACTTTAGAACCATGAACATGTCAATGAAAGGCGAAACTCATGCTAGAAGTGAATGCATGCGGTTTGCATGATTGATGGTGATCTATCAATACCTCGAATCTTAAATGACAAAGCCCTAAAAATGAAGAGTATTTTTAGGAAACAAGTAAAAAGATCATGATAGTATGCATTTGCACACCATTCCCACCAAAATGCAAATTTATGGTACAAGCAACACATGGAAATACTAAAATTCCAACATCAAAACAATGTGAAGACAAATGTTACAATATCTTATATAATCACGAAAAAATTTATAATAGAAACTTAAACTACAAAAAATAAAGAACACAATAATATGTTAACCTAGTTCGATGCTAACTCACCTACTCTAAGACTCTTAAGCAGGAAGGAAGTCCATTATTAGTAGTATTAGTTCAAAGCTAAACTAGTCCCAAGTTTACAACTTCTCGCCTAATCCCATCCAATGTTACTTCTACCTAGGTCCTCCTAGATATGAGAAATCGTTATCTGATTCAAATCACCGTAGTGATAAACAAACAATCCGTACGGGAATGTCTTTAATCAGGTCACATGCACAACAACTGAAACATAACTAGAAGATCACATACGAATTACAATACTAACCAAGACTCTTGACCAAGGACAATACTTAGATTTTCTTAAAAGCTTCATCCAATACTCAACTCCTTCCTAAAGGCTTATGAGTGAGAATAATAAGTCAAACACGGTATCAATGATATAAGTGTTAGAAACACCTACGATACATAAAAACTCTCGAAACCTAAGACTATTTTCTTCTCATAATTTTACAATTGTTGAAAGATAAAAATTACATTAGGTTAGGTCTTCTTTAACTAAACTTTTCAAACTATGGGCTTGATATTACGAGTTCGAAGTTTCTTGATCCACAAGTTGAGAATTGTATCTATTGTGACAAAATCTCCTTAAATCTTGGAATAACCAATACAAAGTTTTCTAAATTGTCTCAAGATTTTAGCAACAATGTCTGGCTGAAAATATAAAAATTGTTCTAGATAAAATCTTCTTGACTGCGAAATTTAATGAAACATATCCAAGCGAGATATTCCGAATCAAATTAAATATGTCAAGATTTAAAACAATAGCGCCTCATATGCGCAAAAACCGGATCAATATATCATGACATATGCCTTTGACATTTGTTGAAAACATATAACGATAAAATTATTATGATAGTTGATGAAGATGATGTAACATCTTACTCAACAACAACATACTACCAAGATCAAAAACATGCACGACTAAAATTTAGTCAACCATTGAACCATGAAACTAACAATCACCCATTTGGAAAATTACGGCTAAAATAACCAAAACCAAATTCTTTTGGAGAGGAATAAAACCACACCACACTACATGATGATCATGTAAACTTTGTAAAAAAACACAACTCGGAAGCTTGTACCTATAGACAAGCAAAGAACTCCCCATCAAACATAATAGGTTCTTCCTCTTAAGAACAAAACCTACACGAGCACCTACTGTAGGAATCGAAGCAACAACATTAGATTCAACATACATAAGCATGAAAGCTCGTGCTCCTCATTGATTTCATAAGTGTTGTCGGGTGTTAGCGGCAAGCAAATAGTTTTCTATTATTTTTAGATGATATATATCGGTTGGATTATCGTGTCCACAAAGATTGGTTATTGATTCGTTGTTCGACAATTCTACCGTTAATGAGTTTGAGATTAAATCGGTTTGAAAATAAAAGTCAAAAAGTAAATGAACAAAAAGTATAAAGGATGGAAACTGACATGGAACTAATGGACACCAGTCACGGACTTAAATCTCATCCCGGTTATACTCGGTCTATGATACTCCTATGTGTCATCACATACCTCTCACAATCTAAGTTATTTCTAACCCAAATTGAGAAATCAACCTCATCACCTTGATATCCATCTCTAGCATACCTCGATAACACGAGAGTCAATCGCGTCACTCGTGACTATCTCTACCTCGAAACAACCAACACGGAGGCATTAAGATCGGATACTCTAAGTAAATGTCGCTCTAAATCCATTTCTAGCATTCAAAACTAACGAGATAATCATCCTAGGTAAGAATCTAAGCAATCTATGTCTAGCAAGCTCAAATCCCTAACATAGGTAAAACCTAAGACAATTACTAACACGATTCATAAAGTAAACTTTATACAACGCAAGAGGCGACAAATATACATAAGTTCAAGGTAAATATACATACATAACCAACAAATAGAAATACAAAGAGAATAGAAGAGATAAACACTCATTTACCTTTGGTTTGTCGGAGCCTATCGAAGAGCAATCCACCTCAATCATCCATAAGCAAGACCACAGTGTTGTTTTCAAGCTAATCTATAAAAATATGAAGATTTGAGGAATTGGGACCAAAAATACCCAACCATAACCTAAAAATGTGTTTTGCTTAAATATGAGTTTACGCCTTTGCACCTTTGCCTCAAAAGCGACCACAGGGCGCTCAAGCAGCGTTTTTTAGTGCATTTTACATTCTGGGCGCCTCTACACGGGAGAGCTGGAGCGTTCTGAAAAGACCTAGAAAATTCCAACCTATTTTGGCCATAACTTGAGGCAAGTAACTCCGATTCGGCACGGTTCGAAGAGTTGAAAAGCTTATTCAATAACCTATCTAACCATGACAAAATATAAACCAAAGGTGATTTTTATTCTTTGATATGAGCCTTATTCGTTGATGAGTTGCTTATCGCGTTTGAAGTCGTGTCTGCACATTGTTAACTCGATGCTCGATTGTGAGGCAGATGCTTATAGGGGATGAGTTATCATACTGATTTTAATATTTATACAAAAACATGGGTTGTGGTCAAGTATGCGACCATACCGTCAAAAACCGCCAAGTCAGATCAGGCTGAAAGAATCACAAAAGGGCTTTTCAAGGTTTTAATGTGGCTAGGTGAACAAACAAGTGATAAGTCCTAAAGCTAATCGAGACAAAAACTTGCGAAACCTAAAGGGTGATAACCTTGAAAAGACTCAAGCATAAAATCTCAATCAAAATTATTCTTCATCACAAATTGTAAAACCAAAACCCTCACTTGTTAACACAACATTATTCATACTCTTTTTTCTTTTCCAAAACTTTTCTCTTTTTCTTTATTTTCCAATCTTTTCTTTTCACATTTTCTTTTTTCTTAACCTCATACCAACCACATATAAGTACATAAACATTTCTCTCCCAACTTGAATTCAACCAAGATTATTATGTGAATACTCTCTACTTTCTAAGGCAAGGTAAAAATTCATACAACAACATATAGTTGAGGGTTCAAGAAACAAAGAAATCAACATCCATACAAAAAGTGAGTTGACACTCATAGACAACATCAAGTTCAAATAAACATGGATATTGATAAAAGTTCAAAGGGGTTAACAAAGGTTCCACACTCACAGTGGTGAATTGAATATTTGGCCAAGGTAGTTATGCTCGAAATCAATAAAATGCCTTGATCATTTTCATGCATTCATACAATCAACATAAAACAAAAGATTAAACATAATAAAATCCAGCTAAAACAAGAATTGTGGCCTCAAAAATATGTAAACAATGGAAAGCTTCCTCACATTTATGGGTAAAAAGGGAACTAAATTGATTCAATTCATTAGCAAGTAATGAAAAAAGAATGAATGGCATGGTAATTGTACAAATGATAAATTTCCTAAACATGTTATGCTATAGAAAGCGATAAGCAGTATCGGCGTGTACCATCTTTGAAACTATCATTACCATACATCGCGGTTGAAACGATCAAACTAAAAATTACAAAATGCAAACTCAAGCTCTGGGACCAAAATTTGAGTCCAAAAACAACAAAAATTAGAAAAATAAAATTTACATCTAACAAAACTCCTCAAGCTAAACACGACAAGCTTGAGAAAAACACAATTGGACAAAATAAAACAAACACAAATAACGATATGAAAGCGTGGTTAAAATGAATTAACAAGTTGAAAAGTAAAGATTTGAAATTAAACAAGTCCTATTTCAACTTGTTAAAACACAAGTCACCACACATAAACAAACATAAACAAAAGCAAACAAAAACATGCTTGTTTTCGTCGTAAGCTCGATGTCTTTAATGTGCGAGCACTAGTAACCTCCTCTCGTCATGCCATGGTATTGCCACCACACAAACCTAAAGAAAGTGTCCTAACAACCATACAACAAGCGTTATGAATCGAGACAACTTACAACAATACTTGAAAACAAGGAAAAATACACATATGTACAAGTATGGAAAGTAAACACACAACATGTACATGTAACAAAGTTCATATACAAAGTCTATACAACATATACATTAATTACAAAACTCAAAAGCAAGCAAATTATCGCAATACATAAACAATAAAATCAATTCCGACAACGATGCCATTTTGTTTGCGATGTGGTATATGAACAAGCAAAGAGTTTGATATTATTTTTAAGGTGATATATCCGGTTAGGTTATATTGTATCGGGTCCAAAGAGATTGGTTATTGATTCGTCATTCGACAATTCTACCGTTAATGAGTTTGAGATTAAATGAGTTGAAAATAAAGACAAAAAGTAAATGAACAAAAAGTATAAAGGATAGAAAGCTTGTCGGGAAAGAATGCACACACCATTCGAGACTTAAATCTCTTGTCAAGTTATACTCGATCTCACGATACTCCTCGGTGTCATCACATACCTCTCACAATCTAAGCTATTTCTAACCTAAATTAGAATTCTTTGCATCACCTCGATATCCATCTACGGCATACCTCGACAACATAGAAGTCAACGCGCCTCATGTGACTATCTCTAGCTCGAAACAACCAACACGAGGCATTAAGATCGGATACTCTACCTAAATATCACTCTAAACCCATTTCTAGCATTGAAATAAACAAACAATCATCCTAGGTAAGAATCTACAATCTATGTCTAGCAAAGCTCAAATCCCTAACGTAGAGTAAAACCTAAGACAATTACCAACCGATTCATAAAGCAAACTTTATAATGTTAAGGCGAAAAATATACATGTGTTGGTAAATAAATATACATACATAACCAACAAATAGAAATACAAAGAGAAGAAGAGATAAACCACTCATTTACACTTGTTTGTCGAGCCTATCAAGAAATCCACCTCAATCATCCATAAGCAAGACCCTAGTGTTATTTTCAAGCTAATCTATAAAAAATATGAAGGTTTAATGAATTGGGATAAAAAATACCCAACCATAACCTAAAAAATGTGTTTTTCCGCCTAAATATGAGTTTCTGCCTAGCTCGCACCGCTTGGCGCTCAAAAACCACCGTCGGGCGCCCAAAACATTATTTTTAGTGCATTTTACAATTGGGCGCCTACACCGTCGGCGAGCTCGGGCATTTGAAAAAAACTAGAAAATTCCAGCACTGTTTTGGCCATAACTTAAGAACCGTAACTCCGATTCGCGCACAATTCGAAGCATTGGAAAGCTTATTCAATAACCTATCTAACTATGACAAAATATCAACTAAATGTATGATTTTTTATTCTTTGATTTTGAGCCTTATTCGTTGATGAGTTGCTCAAATTGCGCGTTTGAAGTCGTGTCGTCGATACTTTATTACTCAATGCTCCAATTATGAACGAATAGCTACAAAAGAGATGAAAAACTATCATATAATATAATATTTACACAAAAACATGATTATACTCTAAATATACACATTTATACAAAAAGCGGTGGATTTATTCGAAGAATATCAACAAAAGAACCGATAAGTGCCACAAAACATATATATAAAATAACTACATTTTGACACTTATCAATAAGAAACTAAACACACAACTACTCTCCCAGCGGTAGCAGTCTATCACAATGTAATTAACATGTCAAGACATGTGATGTAACATCGAGACACAACATCTTACTCCCCATTTTAGCCAAAATATTGACAAAAGAAAGAGTAAATGTACACAATAAAACCATAGAAGACAAAGACAAGTCACGTGTCAAACATGCAGACTTTGTACAACCTAAGCCAACGGTTTGCACATGAGGAAGAAGAAGCCTGACACTTCCTCTATAACCTAGAACTAATTCTCATCACAGAAAATGGAAAAATATTCTCTGGAAGCACAAGAGAACCCTTAAGAAGAAACATATGCAGAATATGTAACTCAGAGTATGCTAAATATGTAATTCATAGCACAAGACACAATTCTTCCCCATAAATCTAAACATAAGACACAAGACTTAAACACCGAAGATGTTAGAACATCCTTTGACACATTCTTGCAAACCAATTGCAGAAATAGACTCTAGATTTATATGAAGGATAATCATACTTTCCTTGAAGTGTTTCAGTAATTAACACTTTAAAAGACCTATACTTATAGACTTAAACTAAGAATAAAACGATTAATAATTGATTCAAGAAAATAAAAAGACTCATAAGGATGGAAAAAGAAAAGAACTAAAACTCACCCAAAAGAAATGAGCTAAGGGAAAGGAATAATAACACACACAAGACTCTTCACGACTAACTCAATAAAAAAAAACCACATTTTTAATAACAGATAGTATATAACAATTATCCCATACACCTGATCTTGATCAATCAAGAGTCCGAATCATGTAAGATCACATGGTTCTTCTTTAGGCACTTCACCTTGGTTAGATGTTTTCTTTGTCCTAGATGTTTCGATACATGTTACAACATTTATTCAGTGTTGACCAATACTTTCAAAAATTAGAACCCACTTTCTTCTTGATTTATAGCAAGAGAGTTTTCTTTGCATCAACAATGAAGAAACATAGTTTATGAGGATGTAACTTCTTTAAATACCGGGTAGGTTACTTAGGTTTGAACCCTTGATTGTAACAACACTTCGATTAATTAAGACTTTACAAAGAAATATAAGATCACTCTTAGTAACAGTGAACCACTCACTATAGGAGAGATACATGTTATTCTTTAACTTTCTCTTTTTCCAAGCTTTGACTCCTTGAAAAATGTGACAGCCTTTGAAATGACATTTGACATGCCATTGAAAAAAATCTTATAAGTTTTAACACTTCACTAAGTAAGAGAATATAATTGGAAATCCGTTCAAACAATTACTCCAATAATTCTTCAGTTGCAATTCAATATATTACCCCATAATCTTAATGTAACTTGCACCTTAAGTTAAGATGAAAATACTAATAGATCTTTCTAAGCCACACCAAGTATAAGAGTGTCAATATAAACCTATAGCAAGATTACTAACACAAATATGACAAAACCAATTACCTTGTTATGCAAGCAAAATAAAATAAGTGTACCTTGATTGTAGTAGTATGTCACACTACAATGTGATGACACCCAGATTGACATTGCACTCTTCTAGTAATCAACCTAAAATAGAAAACATCTTTCTTCAACAATGTACCAAATCTTCAAGACATACCATGACTCAATTAATTCTAATCTCATAGATTTGTAATATCCTCTAATCATACAATCTTGACTTGAAAAAGTTTTTACCCAAGACTCTCAATCATTCAATAATCCATTTTAGAAACATCTAATCACGAGACTAAAACAAAATCTAAATAATTAATTCCCTCTTAAAC
Source organism: Vicia sativa (assembly GCA_021764765.1). Lineage (NCBI taxonomy): Eukaryota > Viridiplantae > Streptophyta > Magnoliopsida > Fabales > Fabaceae > Vicia > Vicia sativa. The sequence continues at coordinate 290,628,740 of CM038794.1, forward strand.
GATTTCTTGAGAGCTTCCTCATTTAATTCCTCCTAGCCCTTTAAAATCTTTGACCTAATGAAGTAACAAACTCTTGAGATTTGGTTCCAATATTTGGTTGAACATGATACCTTTCTCATTGAACATATCATCGATCTTGATTACGAGTTACTCATCACTAAAAGTACTTCTCTCAATAAAATAACTTCGAAACATACCTTGTCATCGTTCAAGGAATATATATGACTTTGAAGATTTCATAGATAATAGATTTAATTTGACAATAGAAAATCATATACACCTTTCTATGCATCGGGACCTTCACCTTGCATTTAACCATTCATATATATAAAATAGGTTCTAGAGCTTTTGCAATCAAATAATATTAACTTCTTATTTCTTTGAACACGGGTAAAAGAATAAATAATTTAATACTTGAATTCCACAAATAGGAATAGTTCATAAATCCCCAAAGGGACCTCAAATATATCATAAGTGAAATTTACAGCTGAGATCATGATGTCACGAGAGAATGTTATGACACACTATCGACACTCTGTTAACAATTTACAAAATAAATTTAAGCAGTAAAAACACAATAAGTTGTTTACCGGTTTAGTGTCTAACTACACCTACATTTGGGGCTACCAAGCGAGGAGGAAATTCACTATTAGTAGAATTAATTCGGGAATAAACCAACCGGTTTATCTCCTTCACTTAAAACCTACCAATGCAACTTCAATCTAAGTCCTACTTAGACTGAGTTCTACTCACTCCCCTCAATCACAGGTGATATCAACCTAATGATTAATTGAATTGTGAAGACACACTTCATAAACTATCTTGATCTTGCTTCAAAGCTTCAATCTAGAGACAAACTCGTTCTTCAAAGCTTTGGTGATAAACTACCCTTACAAACAAATCCTAGTCCAAGGCACTTATCAATTGATAATTACTTGGCTCATGAGAGATACTAGAATTACAAAATACAACGTAACTCTAATAATTACAAAAGCGCTGACGATGATAAGGGTTGAATTCCTTTTATAGAAGCGATCCACGAAACTTGGTTTTTGGCTTCCATAAAGATAGCTAGGGTTCACTTAATTTAATCCTAAAAACATGGTCTTTTCAACAACAATTTAGGTTTAACCAAGATTAACCTAGCAGCCACGTGAGCATGCATTCTAGTAACATAAAAACATAATATAGCACTCAACAAACTTCACGAAAAGTCTCGGGAAAAGCATTACCGAACAAATGTCACCGAATATGTCATAACATACATTATGACATCGAGGATATTTTACTGCAAAATTTCCACCAGACTTTAGCTTCCAATTACGAGTTGTTCTTTAACATCCTTGTCAAGTAGGATTTATCTTCATCTAATGATCATGACATTTATCAAGACATGTCATAACCTAGTTTTAAAAAGTAATGCCAACCTAAAACACTAACAATAAGAGACATACATTCTTCCTTGATGACACAAGCTGAATCGGTTTTAAAGTAAAACCAATTACCAAAACTTAGACAATTCATCTGAATTCTTTAGTTATCAATTTCCTTAAAACTTCCTTTTAGTATCATCGACTAAGTAACACTAATCGAATGAGACTTAAACAAACTACAGGAACACTTTTACGAGGTTAAATGTTTGGATCAATTAGTGTCAAAATATCAATCATCTTAATTGGAGACCTAAGAAAGTATGAATGATAAGGAAATAACCACCTTTTACGAGCATTAACCACTTGGTTAAGCAACCGAACTTGACAGAAAATAACCAAAAATGTTAGAATCATTAAACACAAAGATATATCTTCATGCAAGTAAATCATTTTAGCATGAATAGGCATAATGTCCGGAGATATGACATCCTTGACTCAACTTGCCTTATGATAACAACAACCTTTTATCACTTTGAGTTTTCTCTTTGCTAATTAGATTATAAAAACTTATCCTCTATAAACTTCAATATTTTCCCCTCTTTAATAAACTCCTCCATACTGTCGGATTATACTTTTAAACTTGATTAAGAGATCAAGCTCGAGGATTAAATAAAGTCACTTCATCTTGCAAAAACATATATAGTAGATACTTATTCATTCTTTTAAAACATAAGATCAAAAATAAATCACTTCCTATTTCTTCACAATTGAAAACTCCTTCATTCTAGATACTAATCATAGAAACAAACTTCCAACTCATTATGAGATAAATTTTAGTTAGAAATCTTCATAAGAAGTCCATCTTCCATCGAACTAGTAAAAAGAAAAATGTATGCAATTGATTTTAAGATAAGTAGGGCATTATACCTCTGATCCATAGTCTTCATTCTTAGAATGTTTAGACATTGATTTATACACTAATTCCAACCTTTTATTTTAGCATCACATACTGTTGAAGTCAACACGGATGTTATACAATGAGGTCACAACATACTCAATTTCTTCAACTTTTGATTGGATTGCCTTCCAAGGAATAGAACAAAAAATAAACCTTTCATCAAAAAGCGAGAACAAGATTTTTATGTTTGATAACAAGAGTCATGCTCTCGTTCTTCTTTAATAGTTGTAACTTCCATGTCAAATCTCACGAAGGAGACTTGATTATCTTACTTGATCAAACATTAAGATGTACCTTTATGAGTGGACTTGAGAAACTCCCAAGTATCTTTGGCCATCGGACATAATAAGTTTGAAAAAGAAACCTATCAATTCCATTAATTACAAAATTTACACCTTCAAAGTTATAGAGATTACTGTGCTCTACTCTTTAATCTCTTGAGTAGGATTCTCTATCGTGGTAATTCTTAAAAACAACCGTTGTCCAATGATAACGAGAATACAATCATTCTAGTCTTCCACAAGAAATAGAAGTACCTAGAAAAATTACTCCTTGAAGCTCACCCATTGATCGAGTGCACTGGACATACCAATTGAAATTTTCTAGTACATGCAACTGTGTAAATACTAGAATTCCAACATCGAAACAATGTTAAGACAAATGTTACAACATCGATCGACATCGAAAAAATTATAACGAAACTTAAAATGCATAAGATAAAGAACACAACGATGTGTTAACAGTTTGATGCTTACTCACCTTCTTTAGTAGTATTAGTTCAAAGCTAAACTAGTCCCAAGTTTAAAACTTCTCGCTTTATCCCTACCCATGCTACTTCACCTAGGTCCTCCTAGATATGAAATCAACATCCACTTCCAATCAACATAGTGATAAACAAACAATCCAGTCACATGGAATGTCTCTAATCAAGTCACAATCCACAACAACACGAAACATAAATAAGAAGATCACACATGAATTAAAATATTAGCCAAGAATCTTGACCAAAAGCAAGCAAATAGAATGTATACATGGGTATACAAATGCAAAACACACGTACAAGAAGGTTAGACCCAATCAAGAAAATAGAATGTATACATGGGTATACAAATGCAAAACATCTACAAGAAGGAGTTAGACCAAAAAGCAAGCAAATATAATGTATATGTGGGTATCTGAGCATAAAAAGAATGCGAGATTGCATCGTATGTATCTATAATACAGGCTGTACAAATACACTTCAACAATGATCCATAGTGTTAGAACACATAATGTTGCATTTGAAGTCAAGAAAAATAAAATTTTAGTTCGTGCGCTAAGCACAGGTATTTGGCGCTAGCCGACCCAAAACAAAAAGTTTGGCGCTAAGCACCTTTGGTGGCGCTAAGCACAGTAAGTCGAAAGTTTGGCGCTAAGCACACTCCAAAGTGGCACTAGCGCGATGCGCAACTCGAGAATTTCTTGTTTGAACCAAACCTCCTTTCCATGATGTTTTCATGCCAAGATCGATTCATATGGTCAAGTAACAAGGAAAAAGGTTCATCGGAGCACTTAAATCCAAATGTTATGGTTTGCAAGCAAAATGCAAATGAATTGAAGCATGGAAAACATTCGATCTCAAACATGCAAAGCGAACAACTCAAGTACACATCTGAGCCTATGCGTGTGTATGAATTATGCACAATGCTCCTAAGAAAGAAATGCACCTAATTCTACATCTCAACATTTTTTGTATACAACTTAAGCTTCAAAATCACATGAATTGATGCATGTCAATCAATCTACATTCTCTTTAATGTATGGGCATATGATAGCGATGCAAAAATGCAAAAGATTAGTGACCTAAGCGAGAACATGTGAAATGCTAAAGGAAGAGTGCACAAAGTGTCAAGTTGTGGAGTGTGCATGATTGTGAAAATGTGTTGTGAAAAGTGAAGGTTTCCTCGTGCTTTCATGTTTTAAAGATCATGCTGGCACATGTTCAATTGCTTCAACTATCCTACATGCATGCAAGGATATCACGAATCTGATCTATGTCAAAGAGTTTAGTTGTGTGTATGTGAATCATGTATGTGCAAATGTCGTGAAATTAGTGTCTTAATTCCTACATTTCGACAATTCCATACAATGCAAGCCTCTAATCACATAATTCAATGCATCTTAATTGGTCAGTGACATTTCCTAATGCGAACATGCAATTGATGATTTATAAAAGTGTTCAAATCATGTGCCTAAGTGCAATGTAAATCAACACCACAAGTGTATGTGTGTGTTATGAACAAATTCTTCACACCGACTGATAACATTGCAAAATTCGATGCAATTCAACGATTCAAAGATGAAAATTCAAGAATCGGAATCGACACGGATTTGCAAGAAATTTCAATATTCAATTTCAAGAAAAGCTAAAAGTCAATAATAGCTTAAATTAAGTGCTTAATTGAACTAAACACTTACTTAAACTTGAAGTTTGAATCAAGTTGAAGAATTCCTTGTTCTCTTGAAAATACCAAACCAACGATGAATTGATGATAATACTCGAGATCAAGCTTGAATTCTTGAAGATCTAGAAGCTTCAATGGAGAATTGAAGAAGATGAAGAGAAATTGCTTAATTCTTGAAGAATTGAAGAGAAATCAAGGAAAAGCTTCCTCTAGGTTGATTCTTGCGAATGAGAGAATAAAGGAGAAGAATCCAATGAAGCTGCTCCGATGAGAAGATGGAGATCGATGATCGTAGGGGCGCTAAGCCCGTTGAAATGCGCGGTTCACGATGGTGACGGTGCTAGGGAAGTGTCGGTGGTGGTTGCTTGGAGGGAAAAGTGAAATTTAATTTTCATTCTTGAGTTTTGGCTTTTGTTTGAGAGAGAATTAAAGAGTGATTTGAGGTGAAAATTGAGAAATTGATTGTGTTGTTGTGATTTGTGAAGGAAAAGATTTATTTATAGCATGGGGATTGGGCCTAAAGTTCCTTAAATCCATAATCAAGCCCAATCACGATTATCCGGATAACTTTCGTAATTAATTCAAAGCGATCAAATGCGAAATTTGAAGTCGAATGTACGAAAAATGTTGAACATGTTTTTGTTTGCGTGATCCAAAAATTTGACTTATTCGGATGAGCAGTCCGCGTGATATAAATTTTAAAGTTTCAACACGTTTTGAGCGACACATGCAAAATTTTCAATGCGCTCTTGAAGAAAATGCCTCGAGCAGTCTTTTATCAAAATTTGCAAGTGAGCATTTATGATACAATCGAAGATAACGAAATTTATGAAATTTTGGCACTTTTCTAACTCGTTTCGATAAAAATCGAGCGAGATATGAGTTTTGAAGTTCGCGTACGGATGAAAATTGCTCGGTTTAACTCAAAATCAACTCGAAGAATAAAATTACGGTATTGATTGGTGAGGAATCAGCTCGAGTTGTGAATAAAAGTTGTAGAGGATTCATACGAATTTTAGAATTGGCCCTGTTGGCGTTAAAAAGTGGCCGAGGGAATTGAATCGAATTGAATTCTCGGCTCGAAATGATTTACTCTTTTGATTTGTTTATAAAGATGCATGACATCAAGCTTTATTATTTCAAAACAAAAAAAAAGAGATGAAAAGGGGAAAGCTGCAATACCCTCAATTGATATGATATGCATTCGCTAGCGAACTAGGCCTTGACATTGAGGAGATTAGGGCAGGGGTTTGTTATATAAAGGGAATAGATGTGGCACCCTAAATATATATAGTTATCTATAGGTTTATATATGAATAGTTTGATATGGTTGTGTGTTTTAATTTGTTATTTCTCTTCTTGGGAAAGTTTCTCCTTTGGATTTTAAGAAGGGTAGATTATGTGGGATCCTAGGTTTTGTTATTATTGTGCTCGCAAAGATCATTGGGATCTTCTGGATACATATTCCTTAATGGGAATCAGAGCATCTGTAGCTCGGATCTAAAGGGAACTATGGTTTTTTTTGGTTTGAGGGAGAAAGAAGTATGCTCGCAAAGGATGAGACCTTGTGCCTACGTATTCTCAAAGGGAGGTTGAGAAAGTCAGAGCAATCGTAGTTCCCACTTATGCTTGTGGAAGCAACGGGTGTTTATTAAGAGACAAAGACAAATATCATCTTAATGAAAAATGTATCTAATCTATTTTATCACATACATTTTGAAAGTTTGATTGATTGAATCTTTCATCGTAAGTTATAGGTGTTTTTCTTGAGTGTATAAGCGTTACCGCTTACGAGTTTAAGAAAGATGTTTGAAAGATGATTGAATCTTTAATTGTAAGCATTGAGTGTTTTGCTTGAGCGTACAAGCGTTACCACTTACAGATTAAAAGATGTTTTTGTTTGAAAAGAGTTTGAAAAGTATTGATTGTATGTGATGTGATAGATGAGATACTTCTTCCATAGAGATGATAAATATCTAAATCTCGAGGAGAAATTGATTGGATTAGGGGATGCTTTTAAGAGCCGGGGTCCTTGTTGTAAGCCCAAGAGAAGGCATTTTGAGGATCATCGAGGGTCCTTGTATTGTAAGCCCAAGGGAAGGCATTAGGGTCATCGAGGTCCTTGTATGAAGCTCGAGAGGAAGCTATAGGGTATGGGTTTTGCTTTAAGAGTGATTTCATTGGAAACCATGCTCTTAGGATTCAAGAGTGATTTCAGGAAATCATACTCTTAGGTTCTATCCTAAGCGGTTGATTCTTTGTATTGGAAGCCCAATAGGAGGCTGTTAAGAGATTTCAGTCTCTTTCTTGTTTGATGCCGAAGGCTAAACTCAGCGAGGAGTTCTTTTGAGCGAAGCCCGAGGAGGCTAACTTCGGCGGGGAATGTTGTCTTATATGAAGCCTAAGCGGAGGCTAAACTCAATAAATGAGTTTTCTTATATGAAGCCTAAGAGGAGGCTAACTCGATAAATAAGTTATCTTGTACAAAGCCCAGAGGAGGCTAGGGGAACCTAGTTGTTAGGCTAATTGTTATGTTATAAGCTGAGCAGATTATATAAACAAGTTTGTGATGCGTATTCATAGGAGTTTATGAAAGAAATATAAACAAGCGTATAAAACAAGCATTTTAAAGCAAGTGTATCTTGAATATATACAAGGTTTGGGACTTACACCTTGAGGAGGCCCGTTGGTTTAAGAGCGGTTTCACAGAATAATGCTTCTCTTAATACCAATGGAATCGGTGTATAAACAAGCGGATGAAAAAAAGCGAAAAGTTTGTTTATGCATGAATATTTTTGAATGTGTACAAGGAAATGAATATGTACATGAAGGGTGTTTATGTACAAAAACAAATATGTACATAAGAGGTTGGGACTTACAGTGAGGGAGGTCCATGATCAATTTAAAAATTCGAGGAAAAACCGGTTCGGTTTTATCTTCAAATTAGTCGATCATGGAAAAAGGTGTGTAAGTTTGTTGAAATGTTTTTGAAAAGGTTTTGAAAATGATTTTGAAAAATGAAGGATATTCACAAGAAGTTTTGAAAAGATTTAAGTTTGAAAGTTGGAAAGAAAACATTTTTGAAAAGTATTAAGAAATACTTAAAATGTCTCATTTTTTGACTTAATAAAAATATAATCAAAAGAAAATATTTTTGGATTTTTGACATAATCATAAAATAGGTATATTAAATGACAAGTGTGCAAAAATCATCTCAAAATGAGAAGTTTTGATTAGTTTTTGAAAATGTTGAAGTTTGATAGAAAATGTGAAGAAAACAAGTAGTAAAAATTTGATTTTGGTCCTAAGGAGGTTTGAACCCAGGACCTTTGGCTTAGAAGTGAAAAACTTTACCACTGAGCCATGTGCTTGACTTGTCATTTACACGCCTTCATTTAATTATATTTAAAAACAAGTTTTGAAAATGTTTTAAAAATGAAGGAAAAGTGGAAAAAAAAAAAAATGGTCTCGGGGGATTCGAACCCTGGACCATAGGCAAGGCAAAGGACATGAAAAACGCGCTGACTACCACTGGGGTGGCTATACATCCGTGAACAAAACACGAACCATTAAATATATTCTAAAACGAGAATTTGAATTTTCGAGAAAAAAACAGCATCTCCATCTTCTTCTTCCTCGAGCTTTGATTTTGTAACTTCTTCATTTCTCAATGAAATTGAAAGATGTAAACATCAAAGTTGCTCGTTTCAATCCTAGGAACATGATGGTCGTGTTTAATTTCATCTATTTTGAACTTAAGATGATTAATTTTGAGCGAGACAGATGAACCTAATTCTAAGAATCAATATGAAATCGTGTATGGATCATGATTTGTGAATATGATTGAGGGTTATCATTTAGTATGAGTCGAGAAACAAGATGGAAATTTTCATATGTAATGAATGAATCATAGAGTTCAAAGTCTAAGCAACTTACCTCTTCTAGCATAATCGAATTCTCATTTAGAGTGTTTCCATTATGTTTTGAGGATTGCCTTAGCTTCATTGGACCTTATAGAAGGTGTGGAAGTGCTTAGCTTGAATTGAAATGGTCTGGATCGTTCCACCCAAGTCCAACTGCAGCCACTTAGAGTGAGTTCCGAATTTGAAGTTGAAGATGTTACATGTCAGTGATGAGTACTTGGATCACTCATATGAAGTGTATGGAAGGTATTTGAAGTGAAATATTGAGATATGCACGAGTGGAATGGAAGTTTGGATGTTAAGGCTCAAAATTGCAATCTATGGAGTTTGGAGACAATTATGAGTTTGGATAATTTTTCTGGTGGTTTTAAGTTATAAACTACTTCTAAATGATGTTTAGAACATGTTAGAAACTTAAGTTTACTCAGATTTTGCAAGGTTTGAAGATTGCAAAATTTCCCTCTTTGAACTTTGAAACTTGGAATTTAAGAAAGAAAGAAGGAAAGCTTGATTATGATAGCTTTGGTGTAGTTTCAAGATGAAGCAATGACCTCTATTTATAGGCCAAGAAATCTGAATGACAAGGCAAGGTTATCATTGAGAGAGCTTTGCAACTTGCTTAAGTGGTAAGAAGGAATCTTTTGCATTTAATGCAAAAGTTACTTTCTAACCATGGTTAAAAAATTTCTTTGATTCAATCCTCTTCTTCAATCATGCCTAACTGATATTTATCAGTTACAACCTATCTCTAAGTGATGACAAGGCTTCTAGAAGAGAGATTTGTGAAAAATGACTTATAATTTTGATACATGATCTTAGAATTCCATGGTTTTGGAGCTCTATGTTTCAAAATCAAAAGCCTAGCTAGACAAAGTGTTTTGCAAGTTCTTGGACATTTTGGAAAGCTTGTAACAAGACCTACAACTTTCATGTTTTGAGTTTTTTCTGAATCCAAATGGATCTAGGTGAAAAATGGCCATGAAAGTAAGGAAAAACCATGTTTCTTAACACTTGAAAATTTTTCTAAGTGTTAGAAAAAATTCAAATCTTGACTTTTTGTTGACTTTTTCACATTTCTTGATTTTTTATGATCATGATGGATTATTTGAAATTTTTTTATGATTGAAAAAGTTTAGTCTTGAAAAAGTTGACCAAAAGTCAAAGTTTGACTTTTTTGAGCAGATGAATTTTCATCAGACGGTTCAGAATTTGTCTGATGAAGAAACATGGATTTTGCAATGTTTTGAATCAAGAAATTAGGTCAAGATGTTGGATTGAAGATGTTAAGATCAATCTTCAAGCAAATAGGTCATTCATTGAGCAGAAAGTCAATGATTCACTATCTTCGATCAAAACCCTAATTGGTCGATTCATGGTAGATCATGAGAAAAAGTTGGGAATTTGAAGATCAAATGTTGATGATTGATTAAGATAGATCAATTGAGGTGAGTGGAAACTCAAACCCTAATTGATCATATCTTGAACAGATGAAATTTTGAAGAAACCCTAACTTTGACTTTAGGAGCACACGCACGATCTATACTGTTCTGAAACTGTTAGTGATGTAGTGATGCAAATGTGAATATTGTAAGGTGGTATCTTAGGTCAAAAATTGGGGTATGACAGCCCCGCTCAGTTTCGAGTTTCCATCTAGGAGATATGAATTTTTTAGTGGATAGAACACACGATTCAGCACTAAAATTCAGGTTAATCCTCTTAAGAAATTGATTTTTCCTAGGACCTTCCTCACACAATTTGCTTCCGAATTTGAAACAAAAGTTGGTGATAATAATGAGAGGGACTTTCCGGTCAAAATCATCAAAAATACCCGACGAGCTTAGAATCATATGGAGCCAAAGCATTGAAAACCCAAAATCCACTTTATTGAGAAATAAGTGAATAAATTTATTTTCTTGACGAAACGACCTCCGATCCGAACAAATAAGCGGAGAACAAATAGAAATGGTCCTAAGGCTTATGGAATCAAACCGAAATAGTTTTCGACGAAATATGTTGTATTGAGCATACGAATCGAATAATATCGATCTAGAACACAAAATGTAAGACAACAAGCGTGTCATTTCTTTCACAATTTGGGATACCTTGAAACCAGTAAACCCATGATTAATGCTATGTATGGGACAACATGTATGTTTATGCGGTCGAATTATAAGCGGAAATATGGAAAAGAAGAGGGTAGATTTTGGGGTACAACAACTTGAGCGAGACTCCATTCGGACTTATAGTACAAAGTTATGACCAAAACAATTTTGCAACACAAAACCATGGTATTCGGTCACCCGTAATGTACATTAGGAACCGTAATGTAGAAAATCCATAATTTTATTTTTGCACATTTTGGTACAAAATTCGTTGGTATTAAGGGCACCTATAATGCGTTACGGGCGTATGAGCCCAATTAATCATATTTTTATCGATTTTTCTTGTTTTAGCCTTCAACAAACCCCAAACCATTAGTTTTGACCTCCAATAATCCCCAAACATATCATATCATGTGGTACTTGAATCAAGGGTAATAAAACATCACAAATCATCATTCTCACCACAAATCGTCATATTATCATCATCAATTTGCGGATCTTCACCAATTCATCATCTACCTAAAACCTAAAGCAATTCAACCAAATCAAATCTTATATCAAACATAATAACAATGATAAACTCCCTTACCTTATGATTATAACAAAATTCCAATTCCTCTTTGGTCCTCTAGGAATTCCCTTGCCTTTTGTTCCCTAGCCTCATTTCTCCACAGTCTATTCTTTTCCCAATTCTACGATCGTTCTATAATGATCCTCTTTCCTTAATTCCTCGTATAACCCTTTAGACCCTAATTTCAACCTTCCTACCCGTCCTCATATATTCTTAGCCAATTACCATCTCACCCTTATTTTCTCTACACCTTTTATAATTCTATTAAAATAATTCTAAATAATTATTCTTCTTATTATTAAAACCTAATAACCCTCTTTATTACTCTAATTTCTACTATTCTACACATTACTCTAATTTCTACTATTCTACACACAGTAACCCCAACACATCATATTTATAAAACATCGCATTATACATTACATCCGTCTTAGCATCATAGGATACTTAACAATCATCGAATCATTCACAAATCACCAAAAGGCTAACATATAATACTCAAAACATATCCTTCCAATATTGACTCATATAATCATGATAATTTAATTGATTAAACAAGTAATATAAAATTCGAGTATTACATCACACACCAAAACATACTTATACAAGCTCACACAGTATTCAATTAATTATATCTATAATTAATTTTCCAACTATGACAAACAATACAATAATTCATTAATAGAATATATATGCATAATTGACTTACAAACATAGTAGATATAAAAATATTGGGAAACCAATTATTTTATCTATACTATGTTATGGTTCTATTCATTAGCTTTAAACGCTAAAAGCGGTTCTCGATTTAGACTTAAGGTTAAAAAGATATGGATTTTGAAGTTATATAAAATTTTGTTTTGCGAACTTGCTTAGCGATCATGTTGCGGTATAAGCGACAAGCAAAAGTTGATATTATTTTTAGGGTGATATATCGGGTTGGGTTATCTGATATCGTGTTCATAGAGATTGGTTATTGATTAGATGGATTCGACAATTCTACCGTGAATGCGTTTGGGATTAATTGGGTTGAAAAATACAAGACAAAAGTAAATGAACAAAAGTATAAAGGATAGGCGACTTATGCGGAATGAATGTATACTACCGTCACAGACTTAAATCTACCGTCCGTTATACCTAGCCTCGATAGTCATCGTGTCATCACATACCTCTCCTGACCTAATCTATTTCTAACCCAAATTGAGAATCCTCCCGAATCACCTCGATAGCCATATGCGGCTATCTCAACAACCGTCAATGCGTCACCTCCATACCCATCTCGACATACTTCACCAGCGAGGCATTAAGATCAAATACTATAAGTGAATGTCAGCTTTAAATCTATTTCTAGCATTCAGAAACTAACAGATAATCATCCTAGGAAAGAATCTAAGCAATCTATCTCTAGAAAAGCTCAAATCCCTAACATAGAGTAAAAACCCAAGACAATTACCAACATAGATTCATAAAGCAAACTTTATACAACGTCGAGGCGACAAATATACATCGATTCGGAGTAAATATACATACATAACCAATAAAATAGAAATACAAAGAAGAGACAAGATACACTACTCATTTACACGGTTTGTCGAGCCTATCGAAGAACAATCCACCTCCAATCAACCATGAGCATGGCCCAGTGTTGTTTTCTAAGCTAATCTATCAAAACTATATGAGTGATGAAATTGGGAGCAAGAATCTCACAACCCAAAACCATACTACCAAAAATGAAATGAAAAGGAAAGATAAAGAAAATATGTTCATAAGAATCGCCAAGAAATAAAGCATCGCTCGACGAACCTTCTTATAAACTTGACTCATAGTTGACTCGTCCTCGGCGACCAAAATACCTACCGTGCCGAAGCGATGGTCAACTTTCCCAACGACTCTTTTTCCTCGCCCAGGACCAGTAGCAAAACAAGGCGGGCAAAACCTCAAAATTGATCATCTTCCTCTCGCCCCACGTCGGACGATGCGAAGTGATGGCCCTCAGAAGAAATTACTCGATCCAACAACTTTTGTTGCTTTTCTTGCATAACTGCCAATGACTTCCATCTTTTAGCCTTATTCCTTTATTGATCAACTTGCATCTTGGAGCTCCATTTGGACTTTATTCTCAATGCTCTAATAATGCAACAAATACCTACAAAATATATACAAAACCAATCAAATGGTACAATATATACACAAAACACAATAAAATGTATTTACAACAAAAGCTGGGTTATTCAACAATATTAACATCAAAAGAATAGATAAGTGCCACAAAATATATATACAAAATAACTACATTTTGGCACTTATCAGATCACCTGAACCCAAAAAAAAAAAAAGCGATATAAATTCTCCCTATATGATTTTGACCCAAAATCCACGATTTCACACCAAATTAAGCTGCGATTTTCATAATACATCACTCATATAACACAACATCTTAATCCCTAACGATGCAACACCATTATAAACCAAATCACATGGATTTCAATCAAAACCTAAGTGATTAAAAACATGGAATTACGGAAATTGATCCTAATACATGTTACTACCCATCATGCATTATCATACAATCCCAATAGACAAGTGAAATCCCACTCTTACCTTTATTTCTTGATGGATTCCTTGAATTTATCCTTAGGTGCTCTTCTCATCTTTCTCCCTTTTCCTTTGCTTCTATGTGAAACCCTATTCTCCTCTCCGATTACTAACTTCTATTTTCTTTTTATTAAACCCCTAGTAAAGTTAATAGGATCACTATCACACCGCCACTACTTTTATCATTATCACAATTAGGTCCAATTACCATTATGATACTATTTCTCAAAAATCTTCACTAATTAAATAATTCCTTCACTAACCGACATTATTTCCCAATGATAACTCAACAGTTCGATAATCTCACTCTGACTAACCAGTCACATAGAGTATACATCGAATAATTTACATTAAATTATTTACTCATAAAATCAGACAAATAATTAATTAATAAAATATATAACTAAATAAAATCGGGGTGTTACATGGTTGTTTATGCAATCATTCAGGGGGAGCATGAGTGTTAATGCTTGCTTGTGTTGAAGCTACTATTATTGCTTCTTACTATTCTGATGCATATTTTCTGATGTGGGGTTTTCCTTGAGGAAAAACTAATTATGTGTGACAAGAGGAGTATTGGACCATCTGTGTAAAAGTTTTTGAGCTGTGTTATTTTTACAGAGTTTACATGATCAACATGTAGCTTGTGTTGTGGTTTAAGTCCTCTTTCCAATTGAATTTTATTTTTAGTTGTTTTAGCCAAAATTTTCCAAAGAGGGAGATTGTTAGGTCCATGTTTTTATGGTTGGATAGATTTTTTCTAAGCATGGTTCTATGTTGATGTTGAATAAGATGTTGCAGCATCTACATCAACTGTCATAACAATTTTGCTGTTATGAGTTTTTCTGCCAGATGTCGAGAAGATGTTGTGACATCCTGGTATAATGCAACAGGCGCCGCTTTGAATATCCTTGAAGATTTAATTTGAAGATATGAGTATGTGGAATATTCTGTACTCATTACAAGCGCAGACCTATCAAGTATTTTGTTAGAAACAAGTGAAGATTTGATTGTTTACTAAAAAAGATCGACTGAGACTTTTTTATAAACTTTTTATGAAGATTGTTTCTATTTTTGTGGAGAATATTCAGCAGAGGTTTTTCACCTGAAGATTGGAGTTGATTGAAGAATCCAAGTTAGTCCAAGCCCAACTACAAAAGCCTATACACGGGGTCATCCAAGACCTAATATTTAAGCATATTTTTATTGTAAAACCTAGTGAAAAAATAGGGGTTTTGGGTTGATAGTTCCTTAGGTTCTTCGTGTATTTTTGTACATCATCATGTATCTTTTGATGCATTTGAGTTGACTGATTGTTGCTTGTTTATCAATAGATAAAGGAGTTCCTTGTGATTCATTGTGTTTAAATCGATCGAAACACATACAGAGTTTCTCATTGTTATTCTCCTTGTGAGATTATCAATGGATATAGGAGTTCCAATGCTTGGGGAGATGGGGGAAAGGGTAGTATGATCCCTTTGCTCCAATGGAAATCTATGCAACCTTAATCACACTTGAATATTTGAAACCTTTAGGTTTTCTAGTAAAAAAATCGGGTGTCGATGCTATTAATCACAACATTGATGGTCTTATATTCCATGTTCCAACACTCCAAATCTTTTTAAGACCTTCTCGAGAATAGAAAGAGAATTCACAATAACCACATATTAAGGTGTCATCTCCTAGTTTGTGATAGAAACTCATGTTTTCATGGGCTTATGACGAAGTTCTATAGTGCTGAAAGGTACTTTATACTGAAGTTTATATTGCATCTCTCAAGGAATGTCTTATACAAAGTGCTTTTGATATTTTGATCTTCAAATAATATCATTTAAACAAGATTTTGAAAATTAGTAATAGGAATATCACACGGGTTTTGGGATATTTAGGAGAAAGAATTATGACGTGCATGAGATTTGTAGACAATAATATATATATATATATATATATATATATATATATATATATATATATATATATATATATATATATATATATATATATATATATATATATATATATATATAAATATAAGGCAAAGACAAGTTACGGCTACTCCTTTTTCATAAAACTAATTCTCTTAAAACTACATTCATAGATCAAGGAGATACAACATTGCTATTCATAAGTTTTGAACTCTTTGTAAAAATCATATGTTTTGGTGTTAGGAAAACAAAAGTGTCAAAGGAAAATGGTATAAAAACATCTGATTTTGAACCTACTTTCATATGTTTGACCACTTTACTAGAATAAACTTTGAGAGCTTCCTATCTCATGATAAAACCACCATCCCTCACATCCACAAGTGGAGAAACTTTCGTCAAGTCTATACAAACATGTTTTCCTCCTACCCACTGTTTACGAAATCGCAGTAGCAATGCTAGTCTTCAAAATCGAATAATTTTGGTAACTTACGGGATCGGCTAGATTGATCCTAGGACATGTGTCTTAGTATTTGGTATTAAACTTGCCTTTGGAATTCTTGTTTAACATTCTTCACGCCTATAATACTAAGAATCTTAAAGATTATTAACTAAAATGACTTGATTAAAGGGCTTTAAATGGTTAAAGTAAACATTTCATTTGAAACTTGGAGAAATATAAAGGATACATAAAGAATGACAAAGAGAATGTAAATGAATGAAAAGATAAATATTTCGACCGAAAGTAAAGAAAGTATTTAAAAGACTTTGTATTGATAAAGTAAATGCTTCGAAAAACTAAACAATGGTGTTGCTTATACGTACATTTCTCTGTAACTCTTTTCTCTTGACACATGATACTTTGAGTATTTCGAGTGATTTGTACAAAATGAACACCCTCAAATTCTAACACTAAGACCCCTATTTATATTAATTAGACCCTAACGGTCCTATCTTAGGAAGACGCCACGTCCGAAGATTGCATGTTCTTCAAATTCTCCGATTTCCACGCGTCCTTCATGAGTAACGTCTTGATTTGAATTCAAATCTTCTCTCATTGTGACTATTGATCCTTCAGCCTATTCAAAATCAAATCCTCCAACAGATAATGTTTTCAATTCGAATCTTCCTTCTTCCAAACGAAGTGAGTAGCTTGGGCCTTCTTAACCTTATTCGAACAAAAACCCAAAATAATGAATCTTTGTTCTTCAAATCAACTGATGTCGAAATCTCTAGCCAAAACCCACCCATATACCAAAATATGTACTGATCTAAGTGTCAATCTCCCCTCAAGTAGTTGACCAAAAATGATCTTGCAAACACGAGTTATTTGATCAAACCCTCAAACTCTAGCAAAATTTTAAATAATCAATTTTCATATGTTTCAATTTCAAATATAAACAATTATTTTTATGTTGTAATATTAATTTTCAATTTATTTTATTTTGTATAAAGTATATTATTTTATTTTATTTTATAATATTGATATTAATAATTTTTTATTATTATAATTTGAATATATAAAAACAAACCGGTCCAATAATAAACATGATTAAATTACACCTTAAATTTTTTGTTTAATCCATTAGGTGAATTTGTTAAATCTTTTGTTTGTATAATCATAGATAGATATTATGGGGCTCGAAAATGAATACTAATATTAGGATTATATGACTTAAACTTTAGACTAAAATCATTATCTAATTTTTTCATTTGAGGAGCCAAATATCCAATGGATTACCACAACTCTCAAAGATTGTTTTTATCTGAAATCATGGTCTAGAAATTTATTTAACTAATTAATTGCGATTCTTGTATCTTGATAAGGAACAATAACCATAATTGAATAATTTACGGATTTATATCCTCTTAATTCAAATCTATCTCGATCTCTTTTACACAGATTTTTCTCTTTCATAATATTTTGCTGTAATTTATTTCTTTTAGATTGAAAGATGTAAATCTTTATTTATCACCCGAATAAAAACCGCTGTTAGTTAAAAGGGTTATTATTCTTAAGTGAAATAAATCTATCTATTAAATCATGTTGACTATTTAAACAAATCTTAATCTAAAAAAAAATCTATTTTATACATCAACCTAACATAAAACCCTAATCGCCTAGTTACTTTAATAATAATATATTTTCCGTATATCTACACCATTCAAATAGTTTAATCTCAAACACAAACACCAAATCTTTTCACTATATAAGAAACCATTTTTTTTCTTCGTACCCACAAAAACAAATTACACCACTGTTTATTTTCCTTTGAGTTCTTATTCTTGTGCTACCATAATCATGCGTCCTCCAATGAAGAGAGTTAATTACAACATTGGAGACAAAGTAGAAGTATGCAGTAGAGAAGAAGGATTGATTGGTTCTTACTTTAAAGCCACAATTGTTTCATGTCTTCCAAATGAGAAATTTGTAATTCGCTACGAGAATTTGTTGTTAGAAGATGAGTCCGGACCTCTAATAGAAACAATTTATCGAAGTGAGTTCCGTCCATTACCGCCACGTGTTCGCAATCCATCTGAATTCCATTTCAACCAGAAAGTGGATGTTTTTGATAATGATGGTTGGTGGTTAGGAGAAATCACTAGTGAAAAGACCCTCTTCGAAAATTATTATTGTTACAAAGTGTATTTTAACACTACTTATCAGTCGATTTACTACCCTTGTGATCGGATTAGGGTTCATCATGAATGGATTTATGGTGAGTGGATCTTAGAAAAATAGTGTTACGTTTTTTTTACAATTTTTAGACCTTTGTTTCCTATCATCATCATGAATGGATTTATGTATCTTGAAGTGGTAATTGACTATAAGTTGTAATAATTTTTGTTTGTTTGTTAATTTCATGATTTTCCAAGAAATATTTGTGTGTGCATCTCCCTCATTCTTTAATTTATTTTATCATGAATGATTTGTTAACTGATCAATTCTTGAGTCCGATTGAGTTGAGATTTCTTGAAAACTTGAAAGAAAATATTAATTTTGCAATTGGAGGTGATTGTGCTACTTGTACATTATAGGTTTATTTAGACTTCCTTGAGAGATTAATTTGTTAATAGTTACACTAAATTCTCCTTATGAACGATTTGTTCTTCAGTGAATTTTATTGATAGCAAATGTCCGACTTCAAATTTTTATATGTGATATTGTAAATATTTATGTTTACATCCAAAGATCAAGATTTATCACTTTAATTTTTTCTTTTGCAACATAAGCTATTCCATCCATGAAAGTCGAGCAACATAATTTGACGAATAGAGAATAAAGTTAATAATAATTACTTAGTATTACTAATGATAATAATATATACTAGCAATATTTGGTGACTACCATACTATGATTCATTTGTGACTTAATGGAATTTGACTTTTAAAAGAAATACCAACGATAGTTTCTTTTAAAAAAATTATATCGGCCAAACAAAAAAAATTGAGAAATTTTTTAATCCACTCCATGGCGATAAATTAAATCCTATGCATTTTCTAAAATGTCTCTGTAAAATTGGAAGTATACTTCTGGTGCGTATAATATTGAGAGAAATTTGGGTAAAAATCAAAAATATATTTTCGATTTTTACTGTAGCAGAAAAATGAGTTAAATTAAAGTATATAATTTAGTACACAATATATAAATTAAGGTTGACTAATTTTTATATATAATTTAATACTATTTATCTAAACTCTTTACTAGCGAGAGTAAGATCCGGAAGACATGTTATAAAATTAACTAAAAAATATTTATAAACCATGACGAATATCTGAATTCCCAAATTTATCCTTGAAGCTTGTACAATAAACCAAGATCAATAGTAAAACATAATATTTTTGACGATATCCAAGATAGATGACAGGGTCGCCACAAAGTTGGTGGTACTCCTATTACCACTTGCAGAACCAAAATTAAAATTTTCAACTTCGCTGATGTCGTATCTAGCACCGAAAGCTAACAAGTGTGCATAATAAGCAGGAGGAACTACATACAAGTATTAGGAGGCTTATAACAAAATATTTGAAATTATTCCTAATTCAGTCTCACATACACACATTATTCTATCTGCAAAATAAAACAATTTGATTTAACAAAATAAAACCAAACATTAAGATTTGATTTAGACAGATAAAAAACTTATCATATGTTTTACTCTTAAAATCAGGCAAAATTATGATCAATAATTGCAGTCTTCCCTCCTGCTTGGTTCTATCAAGTGTTGACTTACACTTTTTATTAAGTTCGACAATTTCTTTTTCAATTTGATTTGGATTCCCTGGAAAAATTAGTACCAAAGGATCTGGGTTGAAAGTCTGGTTTAGAAAATATACAAAAGTCTGGTTTAAAATCGGAAGTATACTTCTGGTTTGCACCCAACCCTTTCAACGTGATTTGCATAATATAAGGCGCGAATCAGAAATATACTTTCAATTTTTAAGAGTATTTAAGGAATTTCACGTGGTGCCTAAGAAGACCATGAGGTGGAATAAGAAATTATCAAAATTTGTAAGGATATTTTTCTTCTTGAATACCAATAACTAGACACTACAGTATAAAACAATTCTTACTTCTATTGGAAGAAATATTTTATCTTATGGGTGCGACATAATTCTTAGAAATTGGAATAACTCTTTAGTAGATAATGTAGACTTTACCCCTTGTCTCTTTTAAGTAGTACAATTTTAAAAATCTAAAAAAGTACAGTTCATAAGGATCAGATCTATGATCAATATCACCTTTTAATTTTTATAATTTTTTTGTATGACCTATTACCTCGGTTTCACTGAAAACCGAGGGGTTAACACTACAACAAAACGAGCATTCAACAAGTCCAAGTCACCACAGTTCTTTCAAACACCGTAGTGACATCTCTAAACTACGACGGTAACATTTTTTTTAATTAAAAATTGTTAGGATATAATAATAATTGGTGTATTCACCATGGTGATAAAATCAAATTTTCATGGGTTCGAACCTCAACACCTTAAAATATTTTATTCCTTTAACATTAAGGAGCACATTTACTTTTTTATTTATTTCTAAAAAAAATATAAGGGAAATCACTCCGGTTGTTTTATTCAACTGTTGTGATATATTTTGTTTTTTATTTAAAATAATATATCATCACGGTTCGTCTTGTCAAACATCATGAAAATGATGTTTTTTTATATATAAACGAAAGTATCTGTCAAGTTATGTGCATCAATTTTCTCCGGTGACTGTTGCTGCGGTATTAAGTGGCAAGCAAAGAGTTGGTATTTATTTTTACCGGGTGATATATACCGATTAAGTATTATCGTATCGTGTCCACAGAGATTGGTTATTGATTCGTCGTTCGACAATTCTACCGTTAATGAGTTTGGGATTAAATGAGTTGAAAATAAAAGACAAAAAGTAAATGAACAAAAGGTATAAAGGATAGACAACGTGTCCGAAACGAATGTACACTACCCGTGACAGACTTAAATCTAGCGTCGATGTCGTGGCAGTCATTTCAAAGCTCGAAGATAACATATCTTGAGGCCGACGCTAACGTAGTGTCGGCTATTTTTAACGTTAACGGGACACTACCATTGATCAGCGTCGGCTACGTGCAACGCTAACTAACAACACGTGGTTGTATGTGATTTGGTTTACAATTAACATAAACGTTACGTGTCATCATTAGCGTTGGTCATATGCATCTCTATAGTACACAACGTGTTCGTTTATGATTTGCCCAGCGCTCAAAATAAGGTTTTGTCTTTCGAAATATTAGTGTCGGCTATTTCCTGATGTGATCCCTTAAAATATCGTGAAACGAAAGAAATGAGAAGATGCGAATTGATATGGTGATTAAGGAATCTAAATGGATATTACACCAAAACCCTAAATCAAATGAGTAGAAACGCTTACACCATATCAAATGAAGATTGAGCTTCGTGTGAGACTGAGAGCGAGACTGAAAGCGCTTCTGCCAAACAAACCCTAAATGAGTTAGAACGAAAATGAGAGACTGAAAAGCGTTCATGCGAATCGTACCTGATCAATAACGTGATTTTCGAATGATTTGAGCTCTTTGATGATTTTCAACTAACGAATCGAACATGAACAATAACATGTTGAAATCGTTAGAATCAAGACTCGAAGCCATTTTGAGAAACTATTTGCGGTTGAAGCTCACTCATGATTGGAAGGGAGAAACGAAGCAAAATCGATTTTGAGAAGGTGAAGGTGAAGCGTGAAGCAAGCGTGATGACCAAAAGCGATTTTGAGAAGGTGAAGCGTGAAACAAGCCTGATACGGAACTAAAGCAATTTTCAGTTGTTTTCTTTTTTATTTTTACTTTAGTTTTAGACTATTTCATTTAATTAATAATATATAATTTTATAATATTAGTTTTATTTTATAAATTAGAATTCAAGTTTAATATAATTTAATTAATTTAGTTAAAATTTTATTTTATTTTATTGATTTACCATATTGATTTTATTTTTATAAATTTGAGTTTAATATATTTTTTTGATTTTTTTTAGTAATGTTTAAATTTTATTTATAATTCATAGTATTATTTGAGTTTTAATTTATTATATATATATATATATATATATATATATATATATATATATATATATATAATATATATATAATAAAATATATTTAATAAAATTAAATAAAAAGGAGGCAAATGAAACAGGTGAAGGGATGTGAAAATATGAAGATCAACATTAGCGCCGGGTGCAACCTGCGCTAAAAATAAAAATAAAAATATATTTAAAAAATTAAATAAAAAGGAGGCAATTGAAATTGGTGCGGAAAATGAAAATATGAACATCAATTGTAGTGTCGGCCAAACCCTACGCTAACATTAAAAATAAATATTTATTTAAAAAAATTAAATGAAAAGGAGGCAAATGAAATAGGTGGACGAAATTGAAAATCTGAAAGTCAACAGTAGCGTCGGTAACACCTAGGCTAAAAATAAAAATAAATATTTATTTAAAAAATTAAGTAAAAAGGAGGCAAATCAAATTGGTGGGGGAAATGAAAATATGAAGATCAAAGGTAACGTCGGCTCTGGCAGACGCTATAAGTAATTACTTCAAAAAAACAAGTGAGGTTTCCTTTTTGCGTCGATTTTAGATGACGTAAATGTAACGCTATTAGCGTCGGAGTCAGGTCTGACGCTAAAATATTAAAGCTAAATGATGTGTTTCTTGTAGTGAAAGTCAAATATACATAGGAGAGTTAAATGCAATATTTTTATGTTTCTTTTACGTGTAATTGCAAATGCAGAGTCTAATTTCTTAAATTATGTAGCACCATAATAAATGGTAATGTAGTATTTTAATTATGCATGTTAAAAACATTTTTATAACAATCATTTTAACATTAGTTCTCTAAATTAGTGATACTTATATGGATTTTATATTTTATAAATAAGTGTAGTAAAGATACAAGACATACCTAATGTGGAAAACAGAAAGAGATGCAAAACAGAGTTCTCAACATAAGCCATAATGCTTGAATGAATAATAGAACTAGATAGGTTGGTATTATGATATGTTGTGTTAAATTATGCTTATACTTACATGTATTAATTTATAGACAAAACTTATGTGTAGTGCCACATTTTCCACCACAAATTCACTTCACTTTGACAAAACTCAATCAAACCAATTTTAGTTTTAAGATATCATGTTATTTTCTTTTTTCATAAAGGAAATAGAATTTTTAGAAAAAGTATATTATTCATATTATTAATTTTTTTCGTTTACAGAAATTTTTTTTTTCAGATTTTTTTGAACATTTTCGAATATGTGGTTCAAATTTTTTTAAACAGTTCAAATTTATAATCAATGTAATTTAGTTTAGATATTTGCTTTAAACACTTCGGTTTCTTAAACATTCCCATTTAAATTTTTTTATTCAATGTAATTCGGCTTAAAAATATAATTCAATTAATAATTACTATGGAATTTAAATATTTTTAAATAGTTAAAGCAAGAAACACGAGCTTATTAAGACATCTTCTTCATAGCACTGTCATGTCTTAAATTTTGGGTCTGTCAATTGGTTGTCATGGTCCCTTGGGGCAGGCATCACGTATTAAAACTACATCGTACTATAATTTAAAACTACATTTTTTTTACCAAAATTTTAAACTACAATTTTTTTAATTTAAAAACATAAATAGATATAACTTACAATAAAACTACTATTTTTTTACTGATAAAGAAAAAAATAAACTACTACACAAAACAAAAACCTCACAAATTGTTTCTTTGTGATTAGGTAAAATATATTATTTATGTTAAATAAAATTTTAATTGATAAAGAATATATTAAAATTATCCTTAATATATTAAAACAAAATACACGTTTAAGCGTCAAATTTAATATAAAGTCCCGTCTAAACACGTGCATCGCTCGAGGTGAAAGTACTTGTGTGCATGAAAGATAGTTGTTCAATCTCCCATGCCAAGAACGAGACACCAATTTCTCAACTAAATTCAATGTAAAGTAAGCATAATAAGGAAGATGCATCGAAATATAATCAGAGCATGATCAAAAGCATTGTCAAATTTTTTATCTTTAAAAGAGGTGTATTATAATTTTGGGATCTTGTGCTGGATGGCTTAACATATTTATAATACCTTTTTGGTGAACGTAAATGTATTTCTTAGAGTGATGTCAATTTATATTGATTGCTCTAAATTAATTTTATTGTCAAGGCTCACTTCAATATTTGATTTTTGTTTCAATAATTAGATACATGTATCGTCTATGTATAGAATTAGGTGTATATGGATTCTTGAACCCTTTAATATTCAATATTCATGGAATCAGTCATGGGAGATCTAAGCTTACATGAAAAATCAATTAGTTTAGTTGAATAAAATTTGTTATGGTGTTGTTTTATTTTTAATTATGTGATAGATTGCAAGTGCAGAAAATTCATCTTGTTTCAAGTTAGGCAAAAAAATGGAGATCAACCTTTAAAAAGTTAAATAGAGAAAAGAGCTTAATTGATCGAAGCAAAGATATTTATTAATAAGTTCATAGGTTTGTTGTAAAAAAATTATTTTAATATTATTTATTATTAAGGTTTATTTTCTTAAATATTTATTTTAATCGAAAATTATTTCTTTGAGTATTGATTTTAATTATCTTACACTTATTTTTTTCCATCAGAAACAACTGCATAAAAGATCCAACATTTGATCTTCCCTAAGATTCAATAATTTGAATCTTGATCTCTAGAGAATTTTATTTTTATTTTATATTAGTATTTAATGTAAACAATGTAACACAATTTTATTTAAAGAAAAAATAATTTTACCCATCGATTTTCTAGATAAACTGAAATAAAAGACACGCTAGTTTTGAAAATAATAAAAGTGTTGTTGTTGGGGTTCAAATCCATTTTCATACGACTTTACTCACTACTACAAAAAATATATCTAACTTCAGATGTAAAATGCGTCTGACCTTGGGCTCGGAAGTGACGTAACGAAAGACGACATGAAAAGATACCATTTTACACTCCTGTTATTGAATAACTGAGGCAATAAAGGGTACTGGAGATGGATTCGATCCCTAGCGACTATATTTTTTAATTTCACAATTGTCCTACTTTTAAATCGATTTTAACAATAACGAGAGGTAAAGTCTAGTTAAAAAATTGACATGTTTTGTTGTTGTAATATGCAAAACATCAAATTTTTGATAAATTCTAAATCTTTCTCATCAACAACAACACAACAACAACAAAACAATAACAATAACAAAATAAATAAAATCCTAAACATTAAATCTCAACAACAAAACAACAACAACGATAATAACCCCAACAAAAATCCATGTATTCAACAACAACAACAACAAATAAACAAAATCAATGAATTGTTAAATATTCAATTTCAACAATAACAATAACAACTACATCAACAACATAAATATTAATCATTTTACTTGATACAACTAATATTAATAAGTTAGTTTCATACTTTTCTAACTAGAGAAAAGATAAAACATTAAGAAATCAACCTTAAAATATTTTTCTCTTGCTTTCATTCTCATTGGTTTAAATGTTAAGTTAAATCTAATCACTTTGTATCAAAGATGAATAGTATTGACATTCACATTTTAATTGACTAATGAGAGTTTCACAAATACTAATATTTCATGTGGATTGATGAGTTGACAATATTTTGAAATTAATGCTACTTTACCTCGATTTACTTGAAAACGGATAATAGCTCATAAAAATTTAAAACTTAATATACACAAATTTTAAAGGAATTAAAACAAATGCATGAATATATATATATATATATATATATATATATATATATATATATATATATATATATATATATATATATATTTTAATCCACTATACATTAAACCTATCTCTAAACAAAATATACACAATATACTAAAAATATATTTAAAATTTATTCAAATATATAAAAAATATATTTTAAAGAATATATAAAACATTATATATATATATATATATATATATATATATATATATATATATATATATATATATATATATATATATATATATATGGATTTTAATCCACATAAGGGTGGGGACATCCGTGAAAACCCCAAAATATCTCGAAATCTGAAATATGCTTCCGGTACACACCATATTTTGAAATATTTGGGCGAAAACCAAAAATATATTTCAGGTTCTAAATTTATTCTAAATTTGGTCATACATACATTGCTCTATTTTAAAAATACATATAGTTTAAAACCGAAAGTATACTTCCGATTTACACCCGATCACTTTCAACGTGATTTGCATGATATAGGATGCTAACCGGAAGTTCATTTTCGATTTCCCAAAGACAAAAATAGAATTTCACAGGCGTGACTAAGAATAACATGGGTGGATGAAGAAATTCACATGAATCAGGAATGGACAGATTTGTAAATGTATTTGTAAAAAACCCAACAAATATATTTGTAAATTTATAAATTAATGTGTGATACCATACAAATTTATTAAACAATTAATATTTTAGTCGAATTTTATTTCAAATAAACTTGAAAGATAAGATTATTTAAACTCCCATATAAATATTATAATCAGTTAATTTAGTTCACTCATTTTCTTTAATAGCCAGTTTGTCTCAGATTATAATAATATAATACAAAATTTTATTCATGCATTTGTTTTAATTCCTTTAAAAATTTGTCTCAAAATGTCTAAGAGAATTTTATAATTTACAGAAAGAAATTTTCAGATCAAACACATTCAGTTTGTTGTTTGTCTAAAATTATCTTTTTTTAAATCTAAAATCATTATAATTTTTTTCTGAATTTGTCTGTGATTATTCTCTTCATGTTTGTCCGTAATTCTCCTGTCAATATCCTTTATTCTATTTATAAGTAATCTATCCTACCATCATAATAACAACTACTAAAAGATTTACAATATATATGCAACTCAAACTCCAATATTCTCATTAAAAGATTAATGAAAACATACATAGAGTCATTTGATTGCATTATTTGCAAAGTAAAACATAGATTGCAACGTACATACCCACACACATGCATATATTATTTTAAAAATCTAAACATAGTTGGAAATAAAAACATATGGAGCCATTTTATTTAAGTAGAGAAGTCATGCACTGGTGGTTTTTGTTGTGCATATTAAGTGGAAACTGCTGAGGGCATCTTCAACAAGTTTGAGAATTCAGAGCTAAGAGTATTCTTGAATGAGGCTTGTGCATCAGAGCTAGAGTCAAAACATGCACCATATTTAGGATCAGTATTTACATAGAGAGCACAAAAGCTCCCACTTCCCTTTCTTGTGCAGTCTGCGTGAGACTTACATAAGTTAGGATGTTCTTCCACCCTCTTGGCAGCATATGATTCTTTAAAGCATTCACCAACCGGAGTAGGAAAGTCGAATACACAATTACACCCATTACTACATCGATGATTGTACAAAACGCTAAACATGATTCATTTCCTGTCACCTTCTTTATTGGAAACATTAATACTGCAAATGGCAATGCCAGTAATAATTAATATGTATAAACACAATACTACCTGAATTTTCAACAATCGTTTTAATATTACTTCTCTTAATTAGGGATACTTATATGGATCTTATACTTTATAAATAAGTCACACATAAAATAGTAAAGATACAAGACATACCTAATGTGGAAAGCAGAAAGAGAGGCAAAAAAGAGATCTTAACATAAGCCATAATGCTTGAATGAATAGAAAGAACTAGGTAGCTAGCAGGTCAGTTTTATGTTGTTTTGTGTTGCATTAGGTTCTTTCTTACATGTATTAATTTATAGACAAAACTTGTATGTGGTGCCACATTTTCCACCACACATTCACTTCCTTTGCCAAATATATCTTCTTTTTAGATATACAGGTAATAATGGATGTTCCTATTTTTAAAGGATTGAATTGATTTTACTAGCTATAAACTTAAGTGTGTGACTGAGGTTTTCTTAAATGTTTAACACAAGAAAAACTAGATTTTAACACAGGTGTACGTGGTTCATGATTCACACTAATTATTTTATATTAATACTTCAATTTTATTTTAATAATCATTTTAATAAAATTATAATTAATCATTTCAATAAAAATATAGTTAATTATTAAAACAGTTTCAGTTCAGTATAAAATCGATTTAGATTAATTTACATTTATAGACCGTATTTTATACATTGAACTGTTTTAAACTATTTATTTTTTAAATAAAATTATTACTTCCTTTTCAGAAAAGAAATAAACTTTTTAGTAGTTTTTATTTTCAAAATTTTATTTTTCATGTGAAGAAAAAGTATATTTTATATTTTTCAATTATTTTAATCATGTCCCAATATATTGTTCAGATTTTTTAAAACGGTTCAAATTTACACTTATTGTAATTTAGTTTACAAATATGATTTAAATTTATTTTAAACGGTTCAAATTTCTTAAACAATTTCATTAGATAGTTAAAACTTATTCAGCTTAATTCATTTTGCATATATGGTTCAGTTTATACTCTATTGATAATTAATATAGAACTTAATTTTTTTCAATAGTTGAAGCATGAAACACGAGCTTCATAGGGCTGTCCTGTTTTAAATTTTGGAACTGTCAATTGGCTGTCATGGTCCATTAGATTGGACCATAGTTGTTTCTCAATTTGGTTCATATTTTAAAATTACATTTAAAAAATAAATAAATAGATGTAACTTACTATAAAACTACCATATTTTTATTGTTAAAGAAAAGAAAACTACTACATACCAACAAAAAAAAACACAAACTGTTTCTTTGTAATTATGTAAAAATAAAGTTTAAAAGTGTTCAATGAATGAAATCATTATTGTGAAACAACTTTGATATGAAAGATCTCGTACAAGTGAGTGTGATTCTTGAAGAAATATAATTATTTTAACAATAAACCTGTGAGCACATCATGTGATCCTAGCGTGAAGTTGTTTAAAAACATTGGTGAAAGTGTTAAACAAACATAATATACGATTAGAGTTGCACATTTAAGTACGACACTTATCATTTAAATAATGGTGTGTGTTGGTGCAGCGATGACAACAATATCTCTGCTGGTGCTGATGTTGTACAAAATACTTCCATGCAACGAAACTTGAATGCAATGGCACAAAGTTGTTAAGAGCGGTTTGAAGATAAGAACTCAAGTTCTTGTAAGTTCTTGAACAGTTCTTGATATAATATTTTGGATGTCTAACATAGTATTAATAGACATATCTAATCAATTTTCTTGTTGCAGCAATTTCCAGCAGAAGTCATAAAGGAGATTTTCATGGAACCAATGTCATCTATTGATCTTTATGATACAGACAGTGGTCTTACATATCCATGTGTGTTCAAGAGCCGAGAAAAAACGAGAAGTTCCGCCAAAAGGATGGTATACATTTGCGAAGGATAAAGAGTTGTCAAAGGTGATGTTATCCACTTCAAAGTACAACATCCTCCGGTGGACCGTATTGGTTAACGTTGTGAAAGGGCAGCATGAAAGGAGATCTTATTGAAATTATCCCAAGTATGATGGCGAAATGGAGGCACTTTTGTATGGGCGTAATGCAGAATATTTGATAAGCGAAACACTTTGATGCCCATTTCTATTTGTTATAATTTGTGTTATTTGAACTTGTTAAGTTAGAGGCTCTTTGTACAATCATGGTTATAATTTTTAAGCGGCCTATTGGAAGGACATGTATTCGGTTTATGAAACACTAATATCTCTTTAGCAAGTTATATTAGTAATGTTTAGTTTTTGACATGAAGAAAAGTCTTCAAATACATGTATGTCTTTATGATATTACCACAGCGGCCTTTATAACTATATCCATAGAAATTCTATTGGTTAACAATTAAGTTATCGCACATAAGCTATCAAATAGGAAACAATGGCGTTCCATCATGTACATTACTATAAAAGTTTATTAGCACACATTGATTTACGAAATACTATAGAAAAGTTAATATATTTAAATTAGGCATAAAGTACACAAAGAATAATATTTGTGTATTATAAAGACATAAAGAATAATATTTGTGTATTATAAAGACATTAAGTCCACAATAACCAAATACCAAGGTACAACCATACTTTGAAGTGAATTCATAAAAAATATATAATTTAGTAGAAACAATTGTTAAATGGGACTTTGGGATTAAATTTTAATAGCTCAAATGTACAAAGAGAAAAACATCTAAATAAATATAACAAAACATTACGTGCTACATTTTGTCCAAATAGGTAAATGAAATAAAAAGGCGATGTTGCTTAACAAAATAATTTCTCCAGCTTAATATTTGTGTATTATAAAGACAATAAGTTCACAATAACCAAATTCTAAGGTATAACCATACTTTGAAGTGAATTCATACAAAATATCAAATTGAGTAGAAACAATTGTTAAATGGGACTTAGTGTGATTAAATTTTAATGGAACAATTGTAAAAGGTGACATTGTGTGATATAATTTAAGTAGATAAATTGTTAACAAAACTCCATATATGAAAATATAGCGAGGACAACATAATTCATAGTTGCAAACAATACATAATAAGTTCATTAGCTCGAACTTACAAAGAGAAAAACATCAGAATAAAATAAAATAAAATTAGGTGCCACATTTTGTCCAAATAGCTAAATGAAAAAAAAAAGCGATGGCGGTTGACAAAATCATTTCTCCAGCTTGATATCCCTTGTTATCTTGGTGGACGATAGTTGGCCAACGTCGAGTTCTTCACCGTTTGAGAATAGATCTTTTGATGGCGTAAATGCAGAGTTGGCAACTGGAGGGTCATAATCTGCCGAAATGGATAAGGGCTCATGCTATGGCACAATTAAAACAACATCAGCATCGTACAATATGAAGAAAGGTATTGTTTAATAGGTTGATTTCTTAATCTTGAAAAAACTCAACGATCTTGTCTGCGGTTCATCAGAGCAGTTTTTGAGATGGCCATCTTTGAAGTATCTTGCAAGTTAAAACAAATGTTAGTAAAATGTAATGCACATGGTGTTCATGTTGAGAGTAAGAAAACAGTAGTACCTCTTCACGTTTGAAATTATCCCTTATTTTCTTACGTATCTCTTCGTCTGCCTTAAATCCAATGATAGACAGACTGACCTTGTTAGGTTGAAAAACTATTCTTATAGCCAACTCCTTCTTGAGCATTGCATCCAGTTCATAAGGGAATTCAAGGGGATCATAATCTCCAGACTAAATCATCAAAATAATATATGTTAAGTAAATGGTAATTAAATAAGGAATATAAATGACATTTTGATTATACATTTATCAAATCCATTTTCAACTGAAGAGCGGACTTCCCAATCAACTTTACACAATCTACATCCCAAAATAGGAACATGTATTTTAACTTTCCATCAGAGGCAAGCACTTCAAGCTTAAATCTATACGACGTGTGATCAAAATACAAATTATCATCAATGAAGAATTTGGTTATATCTTGATAAACCTTTTTATGCAGTACATAGAAATTACCTTGGGACTGGCTCAGATGAAATGTGTTTGGAATAACACATGAGTTTTCCATCCTTTAAAGACACACTTCTGGTACATTCACTACATCCATCATAATACCATCCTGACTGGCCACATTCAAACTTCTCCAAAGTGGCTTGATCACACGCAATCTCTGAAATAGAAATAAGTGATTTATGTCAATTATTGGATAAGAAATCCGTTTGTCTAATTATGTAATTTTAATAAGTCTTAGTTAAAGAGTAACAAACATTTTGCAGAAATGCAATTTCAGAAAGACTCAATATTTCAGCTTTCTAGAGAAATTTATCTAACTCAGAGAAATGAGTATAGCAGCAAAAATTTAATTAATTATTTAATTAAATTATATAAGAAATTATTTATTGAATTAGTCGAAGTTGAGAATTATCGAATTATTATAAGAGGCGTTAATTGGATTAATTGTTGACTAGCCGATAGATAATAATAATAATAATAATAATAATAATAATAATAATAATAATAATAATAATAATAATAATAATAAAATAATAGTTGACTATTAGTAATAATAATAAAATTAGAATAATTTGTTGGGCTTAGATGGTTGAAATTAGTAGAAAGAGGTGTAGAATAGGTCCAATAAGAGAAATATAATTATTAGTTATTATAAGTAATAAGAAATTAGGTTTTGGAGAGGTTGTTAGAAAACAAGGAGAAGAAAATGGGAAAAGAATAGTATCGTGAAAAGAGGAAGAAAAAGAGGAATAGGCTTGGGAGAAAAGCACGTCATGAAATTGTAGACCGAAAGTCAAACGAAATTTGACCGGAACTCGTGGGCGACCTTCATTCAAGTTAAGGGCGGTTCACTTTCTAATGGGTTGTATGATGAGTAGTATGGGAATCATGATAACTGAATTTACTATACATTTGTGGTTTGTTACATTTGGTGAGAAACATGGTTAGGTTGAAAATCCCAAATTTCTATGGATTTGAAATTGTTAGGTTTTGATGAGTAATCTTTAATATGAGATGATTAATTGTGTTTGAAATTGATATATTAATGTATATATTAGTTTTTATGATATAGGTAGAACAACATGGCACAAGTCATTTATAATATTAGTACACACAATGTGATAGAGCTACTAATATACATCTTTGGAGTTTTCGATTGAGTAGCTAGTGATGCACATCGATTTGTTTAAAAATAACAATCTAGTGATTAAATAGTGATATATAGAATCATTTGAGATAATCTTGTAGCATACTCATGTTTCAAATTAGAGATAACGTTTTAATTTAGTAATATATATAGTAGTACTTGTGTTGAATCAAAGTGCCTATTTCAAGTTTACTAATTTAGTAACATTTAGTTAATGTAGTAAATTTTGTAACACTTTGGTAGATATATAAAGTTAGAAGATAATAATATACTTGGTATAAACAGATGGCGAGATGAATTGTGAAGCTAATTTCAAGTTTCATGTTTACTAGTCAATCACATGTTCATTAGTATAATATAATAATAATGAATTAATATTACTAATTTAATATTGTTAAGAGTTTTAAATTAGAGATAAATAATTAGATTTATGTGTTAATTTTAATAGATTTGTCAATAGAGTTGTTAGAGTTGGTAGTAAAGTTGTCAATAGAGTTATTAGAGTTGGTAATAAACTTGTCAATAGAGTTATTAGAGTTGGTAATAAAGTTGTCAATAGAGTTGTCAGAGGTATTTTGAGTTATTACAAGTCATACTTTAATTGTTTTGGGTAATATTCGGACATGTTTAGAGTTGTCAGAGTTGTTTTCGAGTTGTTTAAAATTAAATCTAATAATTTGTAGAATTAAAGGTAAATGCATTTGACCCTTTTAAAATTGTTTTGCTATTACTTGAGTCGGACCATTAATCAATTATTTTCATAAGTATTATTTTATACTAGATTTTGAGCATCATGGAGTTATTTTAGAGTTGTAGGGATTGTGGTGGTTTAATATTAGTTCAAAGTAGAAAATTGGAGTAATTTAGCGGAGATTAATTAACCGAAATGGTCGAATAGTCCGAACAATTACATGGTTTGTTTGTAGTTTATTTTGGTTGATTTTGTGTGTTATATGTTTCGTAAATTGTGAAATTCGGTGATAAATTGTGTTGTGTTGTTTCATTGAATTGTCGTTGTTATTCTTTGGTATTGATGTTGTTAATAAATTGCAAGTTGCTTGATTGTGATGAAATTGGTTTTGTTTGCTCGTATTAATTTTATTGATAAACTATTATTGTTGTTGATCGTTGATGAAGTCGTGTCGTATGAAGGCTTATGCCTTGGCCTTGATGGCACCGTTGAGGCTTATGCCTTGTTAATGCCTCGATAAAGCGGCATATGTTTAAGTTGGGAGTTACTGCTCAAATGGTACCACATGCATTTGTACAATTGAGTCGCATATTGAGTCGCGTGTTAAAGTTGTTGTTATTATTCGTTGTTTATTGATTTTCGTTGAGTTGTTGTTGTTATAAGTTGCGTTTGTTACAAGTTGCGTTTGTTACAAGTTGCTGTTGTTATTATGTTGTGTTGAGTTGAGTTGCCACGTTGACGAAAATGTTGTGATAAATGTTGTTGTGTGGAAAAATGATTGTCATTATACTACGTTGATGATTATGTTGTGATTGCTGGATGTGAGAATTAGTTACGAAGCAGTGATTTATGTTATCTAAATTCTATCATATATTATTTATCATACGATTTATTAGATTTTTAGATATCTCACCCCTTCATTTGTTTCTCCGTTGCCTTTATACTGGTAACGTGCAGGTATTTAAGAATGGAAGAATTAATTGCTGTTGGTTCAAGTCGATGTCTTTGCTCTGATACGTAACACTCGGGGGGACGTTTGGTCTATGTTGTTTATATTGTTGACTCTTGTTGTTATTAGTATAATTTGTTGAATCCTAAGTGATGTTGTGAAATAAAAAGTTGTTAAGTATGTTGAAAGTTGAACAAGATGTTTCAAGTTTTATTAGTATAATATATTCGGTTGTATAACTATGAATTCACGTATTAATAAAAAAAAAAAATTATTTTGTTTGAAAGTTATTGCAAGTTGTTATGAGATTCTCGATTAAAAAGTGTTATGTATCTTATTTGTTTGTGTTGTTAATGTTGAAATGTGACATCCCATGTTTTGTTGAAAATTTTAGTCACTCTGATTTTAAATAACGTTGGGTAGATTTGGGGTGTTACATTAGTGGTATCGAAAGCAGTTGATCTGTCCGCGGTGTTGTCTAATGTTGTCTACTTCCTTTTGCGACAAGTGTGTGGAACAACGTCGGTACTTATTGTTTTCGATTGTTGTTGCGAGGAGTTAGTTGAAGCTAAGTGGAGAAACTTTGCTTCTCGATGTGTTTGGTTGAGAGATATCATATTAGTATGCTACTAATGGATATAGTGCAACGTTGTAGGAGCCTTGTTGTTTCTTGAATTGAAAATGTCTGATTTAATATTTTGGTTGTTTGACAAGTTGGATTGTATTGGAAAAGAATAGTTGCTATGAGATAGAATTTAGTAAGTTGTTGTTTAAGTAGGCCATCTTTGTAGAATTATTGGGATTGATTTTAAAATTGTAGAAGTTGTTGGAGTCGTTGGGATCTTTGAACTGTGAGTGGAAGTTGGAAAAAGAATTCTATTAATGTTAGTGATGACGGTTTAATCTCTATTATGGTTGTCGTCTATCTATTGCTCACATCATTAATCAACAGTTTCGTGTCGTTCCATGCATTAGATACATTTAACGGATAACTTCCTGAAATTTGTCCTACATATAAATGATAGTGCTTAAAGTTGGATCTAATTATAAACAGATACATATGATACCTTGAGGTTCTTTGATCCTTGCATTAATCAGTAGGACAACAATACTACCATCATCCTTATGATTGGTATAATACTCATTAAGTTGCACAACAAATTTTCCCCAAAGAGTACATTGTACAGAACGTTTGCTGAGTGACAGTAATTACAAAACAATCACCATCAGTATGTTAGAAATATACAATATTCAATATCAATATTAGGGTAATAAAATAAGATCACAAGCACCTCATATTAGTCAACGTAAATACAACTTTGCTTTTGTTGTTATCAGGAATTATTTGGGATTGGGAAATTTCAGTAACTCCTCAACGATATCCCAAGCAGTTTACCATATCCATCGTATGTCTTTGTTGAACTTAACCCTTTAAGTGATTTATTCTAAATGTCAAAATGTAACTCACCATACAATACATTTGTCCTATATTTACCCTCAACAATAACATCCATTCCAATTAAGTTGAGGTAGTTCACAGGAATGTCATTTAGTGGGACCTTTTTGACAGAAGCAGATCCACAGAAAATCAATTTAAACTTATGATCTGTAGATTTGAAGGAGAAATCATTACTCGAAACTTTGAAATTTTGCATAACGTAAGAACATCCAAGTTCAAGCTGCGTTTTGAATTTTGGTACCAAATAAGGTGACACGATGGCTTGAATCAAATCCAAGCGAGAAAATACAAATATTTTGAAATCGAAGGATATAACAGGCTGTATAGGCTGACATATAAATTTTATAATACCTTTGAATCAAGCAGAATAAGCTCCAAGTGCTCCTTATTACGAACAACGTGAGACAGAATGCTTACATCTAACAACAATCTTCCATAAATCCTTGAATCGTTGATGTTATTGATAAATTCGATAGGGTAGCATATGGATGGATATATGGTATCATATAAAAATCTGTGAAAAGCAAGTTAGGTATGAAGGATGAATGGATAAAGAATAATAATGAATAACAACGATCGATTGTTTCTTCCAGATTCGTTTTGGATCAAATCAGACGGGATATATATGTACGTTAGGGTTGAAGCTTGATGTAAGGTATGAGATTATAGGGAAATACAAAGTGGGAAGCATTGAAGGCGAGAAGAATGTTTGGCTTCCCATTTCAATTCAAAGCGGATTGAGAGAAAGATAGTGTTAAGGCATGGGGAAGACAATAGGTTGCAAATGGCGTATAGTTTCGGTTTCCCAAGATGCTTCAATTGCTTACGGCGGGTAATTAAGTTAACAATAGGTTATGATTTGTGTGGAAAAAAATAATAAAATGGAGAAAAAATCTGAGAGTGACACATCCGCCTCAAATGAATGTGGTGCAAGTATTTTTCAAAGTTATATAATTACCCTTGAAATTAGACTAAATTGGAATTTACTAAAAATGTGTTATGGTAAGTTAATGGTACTTTAATTTTATAGATTTATAATAGAAGGTCTAATGTACAATTTAAGACAACGTTGTAGAGAAAGAGTGTGTGTTATATTTAAAGATTTAAAATTCCAAATTAATATTTTATTTTTGAACAAAAGTTTAACATACTCAAGAATTGAACCAAGGACACAAAATATACTAAATTATAAACGGAAGCTATATTTAAAAATAATTATTGTTTGTAATTCTATTATCAAAAATATATATAATTAAGTGAAACTAATATAAAGTGAAATTAATATAAAGTGAAATTATAAGTTTATTCTCATAAAAATTATTTTATTTTCACAAATAAACAAAAATTATATATAATTCTAATTTATTTTATTTTCATATATATATATATATATATATATATATATATATATATATATATATATATATATATATATATATATATATATATATATATATATATATATATATATATATATATATATATATATATATATATATATATATATATATATATATATATATATATATATATATATATATATATATATATATATATATATATATATATATATATATATATATATATATATATATATATATATATAAAGATATTTTCAACATTTATGAGAATAAAATTATAATTTCTATTTATGTTAGTTTCACTTTATTATATTTTTTAAGAATAGATTTCAAATAATAATCATTTTATAATGTAGTTGAAGTTTATCGTTTAATATATTTTTAAGACAAAAGATGTGATATTTAAGACATATGATAAAGTTGTTATACAATATATATATACAAACTGTGTGAAAATTTGACAAGTAAATTGTTTTAGATTAGTTGCAAGACGTTGGATTAATGATTTTGAGTAGGGTTGTTCAAAAGACAATGAACTGAATTGCTTAATCAAACCGAATTGATGTCGAATAACTAAACCGTTATGTTTGATAAGTGAACCAAATTATATTACACAAATAGCTTTAGAATTGAACAGGATCAAAATTAAAACTAAAGTAAACCGAACAAAATTAAAACTGAAAATGAAAATATTAAAAATAAATTTTAATTTAAAAAAAAATAGTTTAACGGTTCGGTTCTTTAATAAATAATTCGGTTCGAAAAAAATTCTTCTACCGGTTTAATAATGTTTTGAATTTTGAAACGGTATACTAAACAAAAAAATTTAATTCGGTTCAACTCTAAATAAATTAAAACGGTTAGATTCAGTTCGAATAAATTTAAACTATGATTTAATTCTTTTCGGTTTGGTTTTCACATAAAATCATACTATAAACAGCCCTAATTTTGAGGTCATTTGAATTTTAACAATTTAATAATTTTACCACCCTAATTGAAAGACTAGATCAATTAAATATTTGTGGTAAAGAATAAGTCCCCCGCAAAAGGGATTAAATGATATTAATTCTTATTTAAATATTGACATTCAATATATTTTTCAATAATTTTTTATTTAATATCAAATTTATATTATTAAGCTGTTTTTATTATTTATTTCTTTAAATTTTAAAAAATATTTTTAATGAACATATTGGTAAATTATTATTTTATTTTGTTGTGTTAATGTTCGGATTCAGGGTTTTAACTTGAATTAGGAAGAAAATATAATTTTTTTAAGGATTAACTTATCCTAATATATTTCATCATCAATTACTGAATTGAAACATGACATTTTTATAATTATTATAATATCACGCTTCTTATCTAAATATTAAACTTATTTTAAATATTAAACATCAAAATTTCATTTTAGACTTTAATTTTTTTATGGGTATGTTGGTTGTCGTCTAAATTTCTCAAATTTTAATTTTTTTGTTTTTGGATAAAGAGAGGGTTCATATTTTAATTTTAATACTTGAATTTTGTTTAAATAATGGTCATTTCTATAAAACTTCATCCATATTTTTTATTACTCCTGCAAATTAGCGACAGTTTCTAGCGGCGGTTGAATTTATGACGCCTTTAGAGAAAGGATCAATAGTGTGAATATAAAATTTCAAAATGACCATTATTCAAAAAATAATTATAAGATTAAAATTGAATTTAAGTTTTATATGGACACAAACCCTTTTCTATTATAAAAATGACTTGTTTGACCAAATTATTAATTTTATTAGACTTGCTATACCTATTTAATGTCTTTTTAAAGACCCTCTTACTTTGATTTTTGGGTCAAAATATAATACTAATTTTTGATTAATACATATATATATATATATATATATATATATATATATATATATATATATATATATATATATATATATATATATATATATATATATATATATAGAGGAGGGATCAAATTACAGAAGAATTACACCATGACTTACACTCGCTCAAAAGCGTCACCGGATTAATATTTTTAAAATCAACCGTTGGATTGAAACATATCATCATATAGATCATACTTATAAAGTTTGAGATTAATCTATAATGATTTACTATGTCATTGAACTACATCAAAATTAACGTTATAGAAGTCCATTTTGGCGTTAATTTTTAGATATCTTGATCGTATAGTAAATCTTTACAGATTAATCTCAAACTTATAAATATGATATGATGATATGTTTCAATCAACTATTGATTTAAAAAATAATAAAATAACGTTTTTGGCAATGTATGTCATGCTCTCTTCGGTGTATATCATAATATAACTTCGCAAAAGAAAAATGTAATTCACTTCAAAACTAGCTTCAAATTTGTGTCACTAAAAATTATAATTAAATCGGTTAAAGTAATGCCCAGTTGGCATATATGTAGAGACATCATAAACAAGGGTTTGGGTTCAAATTCTCTATATCCCACTTGTTATCTTATTATTACAAATCTTGACAATAGCCGTAATTTAGACATCATACTATAGTACTTGTTCATGTAAGCACTCATTACCCTCAATTTTAATAAAAATAAATCAATTAACTACTAAATATCATATTATTTTAAATTTTAACAACTTTAATAAAATTAAAAAATTTATTGTTTGACTATGAAATAAATGAACACTTCTATGAAAATGCATAATAGTTTTATAATAATATTATATTTTTAAAGTGATGAATTTGGTTTTTACATGACTTATAAGTTAATAATATCATCACCAACCTCTTACTTCGTCAAAATCTCTACTTTTCGTTTGAATCAAACAAACCCTTAATGAATAAATGCTTTTGCCATTGCTTATACTACTTTTTGTGATTATTTTCCTCTGGACATTTTTGGATACTCATTCAATATGAATCTAATGGTTATTCCTATCCAATATATATATATATATATATATATATATATATATATATATCAACTCATCTCTCAAAATTAATTTGATATAGAGAATTTTGTTGATAAAAGTCGAAATCAAAATCAGATATCATTTGTGCACAAATTTAGGCTAATCCTTCAAACTAAGAAATTTTAGGAATTTTTAAGTCTTCCTATTCTAGAAAATTAAATTTTATGCATTTTCCATAATACTTCTCTAAAATCAAATATATTTCTAGTGCGTACTATTTTTTGAAATATTTGTGTTAAAGTTGAAAGTATATTGTCGGTTTTAAACCGCAAGTATATTTCAGGTTTTGTTGATGACATTAGCAAAAAATTGAACAAAAGCAATAATTAAAAAAATTATACAAATTAGAAATTGAACAAATTATACAAATTAGAAGTTGAACAAAAGACAAAAAACGCAAGTAATCCAAATATGTTCCAAGCATATCAATATAATCCAAGTAATAAAAATAGTAATACAAATACGATACAATACAAGACTAAAAAGCT
Organism: Vicia sativa; assembly: GCA_021764765.1. Lineage (NCBI taxonomy): Eukaryota > Viridiplantae > Streptophyta > Magnoliopsida > Fabales > Fabaceae > Vicia > Vicia sativa. The sequence goes on from CM038794.1 coordinate 290,669,711, forward strand.
AAAACCAAAATACAAGTGCATCATTAGCATAAACTACTGTGTATGGCGGATGTTGGGTGGCTGTCACCTCGAGCACCCAGAGCCTCGCCATGATGGCTATAAAACTCCTCTAACATCGAGATCCGTTAGAAAATAACCCTTTATCAAGACCATCCGCCACAGCTCCATGATAAGACGACACCTAAAGCAACACGTCATGAGCATGATCCCTCCTAGCCCGCCCTCCCTAGGATATCTCGATGAACGGCCTCGTGGGTTACGGAGCATCCTCTAGTACTGGATGGGACACCTTGAAGAACCATATCATGTAACCGTACTCGTAACTCTAGTCATCTAGAGCCACAATACTCCTGGCTTCATCTAGAACAAGATGAATCTCAAAATCATCAAACAAAGCATCCATGCCCTCACTTCCTTTGGAAGAACACATATAAGGATCTCGAGAGAATGCAGGTAAACTAATCGACACATCAACCGCTCAGGCATATAAGGAGCAGTCTTGCGAGTCCCACAAGCCAACCAACCTGTAAACAACAAAACCTTATCAAATAGTATCGTCTCACGGTGGTCGATGTTTAAACTGAAGTGAATGTCCTCATGCACTGACTGATCCTGGTAAACCTAAAACGACTCTATCACCTGGTTCCCTCTCAGCGGCTCGTATGCATAGGAACACGGCTTATCTTGAGATAATCGTAGCAAGTGACCATCATGAGTTGTAGGGGAAGTGTTGTAGGATCCACCCCTGAAATAACAAAATTAAATAGTTAGTTTCGAATCGAATAATTAATAAAGGCCACAAAGAAAAATTCATTTCTTCATGAGTGACATGTTCTTTGGTCATGTGCCTCGTCTTCCACTTAGATCCCTCATCCAACTTGGTATACAAGTCGTAGTAAGGCCCAGTTACCCATTAATCGCCTCAAAATCATCAAAGTACCTCGGTGCATAATATGATGTAAGTGGCCGGTGTCCACAAAGATCTGTGTGCCAACAAGATACAAGAGGTATGCTCTCATAGCATACCCTCTATAAATGGTAACCTTCTCGGCATCACCATCTGCCTGCGTGCATCGTTATCTCATCTCGAGATACCCACTAGCCAAGTAGTTATACATCACACGACAACCCCATGTCTTATCAATCTCTTCCAGGGCACTATCAAGGGTAACACCCAACCTCTCAACCAACAAATCCATGGCCTCTTCTTTGTTGATTTTCTCATGATTAGAAATCCCATGTAATCGACAAATAATGTAGACACGCAAAGTCATCGATTGTGATCGTCATCTCACCATGTGGTAGATGAAACGACGATCTCATGGTGCCACCTATTAACAAAATCATTGATCATCCCCTAAGTGACCACGCAGTATCCACATAGGGTCAAATATTTCAACCCTGTAAAACGTAGAAGCTCATCAAACCAAAGCTCAATAGGCGTAACAAGTCTGTTGATCTTTCGCCTATGGTTGATGATCGTTAGTGTATCACGCTCCTACAAAATAAATTTCACAGTTAAAATTCATAGTTAAATTCATAATAAACTTCATAACAATAAAAAAAATGCAAATTTCATACATGTGCATCCCATATATATCTAACTACATGGTTGGATAAAGAGGAAGCAATGATAAATCAGAAGGTGCTCCTCCAGACACGAGGGCTACAGGTGCGATCGGGGTGGTTCGACCTCCTGCCTCCGGTACCTCCGTGTCTGCTGAGTAACAGCCTCACCTCGGATGGCAGGGTGAGGCATGTAGATGTCTGACACTTTGGTGTCTCTGAGTACGTGATGTGGATCCGCATCAAATACTCTTAGTGAGGAAAGCGTGTATGGGAGAAAGCGGGGGAGAAGAATGAATTAGAGAATCCCTTGTTGCGGGAGGACCGTGTAGAAGGTGTATAAGTAGATGCACCGCTTAAGTAATTGAGGTGCATACAGTGGCCCAGGTCAGGAGGCGAGGAAGAGGTGCGTTTCTTGACTCATTTCTCTCTGTAGAAGCATGTTGTATGTAACACCCATTTCTACAGTAGTTATACAAAATCGAGTTACAAAATTCAACATCGAGACAATGGGATGTTACATTCAACATAATCGATCATTCACCAGTTCGGGATACATACATAATTTGGATAAAACAATAACAACCTGTTTAGTTTCCAAAATAACAAACTTTTATTTCTCGTAGTTCATAAAATTCAACTAAATTATCACGGAAGAAAGGCCAATTCAAAACAACTTCAAGACATTCAATTCATAACTTCAAATAATCATAACATCTACTTAAGTATAAAACACTTAGAAATAACACGTCTTCAATAAAATAACTCAAATATCCAACAACGGAATAAATCAACAATAATTAAAACAATTATCCCTCACGAATGCTCATATCGGGCGACAAACAGGTTCGAACTAACAACTACTAGCTTCATTCTTCATTACTGCCGTTATCGTGAAAGCAACATCACGAAGGGTGAGATATCTAACAATATAATGAGGCGTATGATAGTTAATATATCGAATTCAAATAAGGTAAATCAGCTTGACAATTATTCACACAACAATTTCTGAATTTACTCATTAAATCAAGCCGACGACTAGAAATGCAATATGAAATGCAACAACATATTCAATGCATAACATAATCATCAAAGTAACGACAACATTTAACCATCACAACAACTCGAATATTCAACATCGAATGCGACCCATGATAATGCACATGCATGTGGTACCATTTGAGCATAACTCCCGTGTTTGCCATCAAGGCCAAGACATAAGCCTTCATCATCATCGTATTTGCCATCAAGGTCAAGGATTAAGCCTTCATCATCATCGTGTTTTCCATCAAGGCCATCGTAAGCGGAGCAAGATCACCTTTGTGTTTCCAATCCATGCCATCACAGATATGCAAATGTAATGCAACAATGTAATGCGACTCAATGACAACACAAAAATCAACTTCGTCATCAACTTCATCATAATTTCAACACGGGCTGTCGCCTACATCGTAATAACAATTATTCAACAAAATTCGTTCATCATTGGCCGCAAGGCTACGTATATCATAAAATCAACACGAAAATATACTTAATTCGCCGAAATTAGAATTACTACTTAATTTATCAATCCATAACAATTCTACATCAAAGCAAAATTATACTACTACGCTAATTTATGATCCTCAACCTCTACTTATTTCACTAATTAACTTCTTTCGATCACTATTTGATTTCCATATTATAAAGTTACTATGATTGAAATGTTCCTCACATAAACTAAACTCATGACTTCTATCAATGCTTATTTTTACGCTTTCTTTCAGCTATATTAACTTCCTGTTAACATTTCTACGCTATTTAATCTTACAAACTTAAATACAACAATTTAAATAAATCCTCATGCTAATATTTATTATCTTATGTTTTATACATGATCCTAGCTAGTTTGAACCCGCGCCAATATTTAACTTATAACAAACAGACAAGAACACCACAGAACAGACAAAACGTGTACAACAAAAATGACATTCTCCCTTTCCATAAGGGTGTCGTTCGGCACCTCATCATAGTGTCTCTCCCACCGAATTCGGCACACTTCTACCGGGATGTGTCGTTCAAATGAAACTTAATGTTTGAGTTCTACAATTTTCTCCTAACGAGTTTTACGCAATTTTTCTACGTTTTTCATCCTTTCCCGATTAAACAAACATCTCAACATAATTGCATCCATTAGTTAGTGGATTTAACAGCAATCATTTTCTGTTCAATTCACGAGACAATTACAACCTGATATAAACAAACAATCTCGAAACACGAATAATTTCTCGACAATCAGTTTATCATCTACCTAATTCCCGTAATAATCATCGTACATCTCATTAGAAGGTTATAACTCCACCCTTGGATTGAAGGTAGCCCTATGGAGTTCCGATCAAAAATTCGCTTTGGTTTCGGTTGAAATCTCTCACGGTGGCAAGTTGTCCTCGAACCCTTGTTTCCTCAAAACTCTCCACATCTCTCTCACTGCAACTTCTATTCCTCTTTTTGTTTCTAAAAACCTAATATTTCTCTACTACTACAACTTATATAGAAAACCCTAATATTCTATTCTTTTATTAAATCAAGTCTTCTATCAATAACTAAATATTATAATTAACTAATATTCTTAATGGAGCCAACTAAAAGCACCTCCAAAGTTTGCTATTTCTCACACACAAATAAATACAACTAAATAAATAATATTCTTAACAATTATTATTTCTAATAATACTTTCTTCCAACCAATCGATAATTACTCAATTATCAACTTAATCGCTCGCTAGCATATTAATCCAATAATGCCTCTTATAAAAATTAGATGATTCCAGATTTGACTAATTCAACAAATAAATCCTTAATAATTCATTTAAATAATTAAATGAATTTCCGAGGCGATACATTGTACAACCACCATGCCTCGATCATGACGGTCGGTCATCCATATCTCTGTGGAAGTAAGAAAGAAATGTTAACATCGGTCACGTGTGCAAAACAAGGCTAAAATGATAGATAAAAGGCTGAAATATACTTCCGTTTGTTCTTTTAAATTTGAACTTTACTTAGTTCCTCACTGCGATATGAGCAGCTGAATCCTAAGCGTCGATCCCAGATGTGCTAAATACAATGCTTTGATCATCAAATATAGTTTATAAGCGGTTATCTAATGACTCTAATGATGAAAAATAGCTATAATATCATATTTAGAACCTATGTAACTAATTTGTGTAGAAATTACATAAACTCTAAAAATTTGAAAAACAACTTATTTGATTGATTGATATTGATTTTCTTCATTGATTAATTTAGAATACTATATATGTATCAATGTTTGATGGTTTACATTGATTTTTGAAAAATTTGGTTTTAAAGAAGAAGGGTTTTAGAGAGTTGTATTTTGTTTTAAAAATGTTGATGTAATAGGAGGAGAAGAGGCATGGCCTTCATTCGTCGTCTAGGAACCAAAAATATATTCTGATTTGGAATTGGAAGTACACACGTTTTACAAATCCTTTCAATGTATTTTACAGGACATGGTGTGAGAAAAGTACTTCAATTTTAAGAACATTGTAAATTGCTTAATATATAAGAAGAAGTATGAAATGGGTTAAGAAATCCCCAAATTTTATTCACATTTAAAGTTTATTTAACTTCTAAGTAAAAATATAAATAAGTTATGCCTCAACTTACAACTAAAATATTCATGGCGGTCTTTTAGCTTTTCATCTCTTATCTTTTGAGATTGAATCATGAGACTTCCCTCTAGCAAATAAAAGTCTACAATACAATTAAACTCATCTTCTTACAAGACATGAACTTTTATAAAATTACAATTGATATTCATTAACATTTATTTATTAACTCTAACATTGAAAATTGATCATACATCGGATCATATCACATCTTATCTTATGCTATGAAATCAAAAGATATAAAAAATAAAATAACTGAAGCCAATCTTTCAAATTTTAATCTATCATCTTGAAACTTGAACTATAACTTTAGTTCTTTATTCTTCTTCTTCCTTATATCTCTCAAATGGTTCGAACACTTGAGCTCCTGGATCCGTCTCGGTTCGATGTCTGAACTCTTCATGACACTAATCAATCACAAAAGCACTTAAAAGATAAACTTACATGATTTCTTCTCATTCATGTTAATATAACAAAACAAAAGTTCTTCCATGAAATCCCAATCCACACTTTGATTCTTCTTCATCCTCCTTCCACATTTCTTGCATAGATTTAGGAAATCATCATAAGGATTTGTGAACTAGTCAACACAACAACACAATTATTAGGAATATTCATTTTATCTTTCTTTGAGGGCGAATCAATATTGAAGGTTTCGAAGTTGTTGTGTTTGAGGATGATCCGTTTCTTCAATGTGTTTGTTTTGATGTTGTTGTGGATCTGAGAATCCGTGGCGTAAAAACTGTTGGATCCATTAGGATCAAAGGTGAACCTCCCTCGGATGATCATAAGCGATTAGCCCTAAATTTGAAGATTTATTTTCCTAGTTTTTCTTCATCCTTATCTTCATCAACTTCATCGATCTAACGACACATTTAGTGTTTTGTTAGGATAGGCATCTTCTTGCTCATCGAAAACAACGACTTAAAAATTTTCGAAAGAAATTGGTCAATATCGGCTAATGTGGCTTCATCATCCTTGTTGTTTTGTTTTCCATCGAGAAAGACGGAGTTCTAGGATGTTTACAATTTTGAGACTAATCCATTTCTTGGAGGGTAAACGGAGCTGATGTGAATGTTGAGTTTGATTTTCTGAAATAACGTTGAAGGGATTTTCTAAGGTTCTTTGGCATATTGGAATATTTTTGTGCCAATGGGTTTGATTTGATAAATGAATGAAAATGATTTCATGTGAGGATTAAGTGAAGTTTATAGGCATAATAAGAATATTTTATTGGTAAAATAATGAATTGGGTGAACAATTTTAATTGGTTACTCTATAAAATTATTGGTAACAAATCAAAGTGTGACAATACGTATAGGATGTGATTTGTAAAAATATGAACCACGTTGAAAATCAGGCTTCTTACAAAATCTCATTCAAAAGTAGAATCTGATTAAATATATATTTGGTATATTTATTTTTTAAAATTTCTTAATTTTTTACCAATTGAAATGATTCTAGAAAATAAATAAGATACTTTCTCTGATTTTTTACCTTACAAAACAAGACCAGAGGTTAAATAATAATAAAAATAAAGAAAAAGGTAAATATTTCTCTGATTTTTTACCTTACAAAAAGGTATATATATTTTTTTAGAGGATGGTAAAATAATAAACCTTACCATAGGCAATATTTCTATGATTTTTTTTGGGGTAACTAACAAGATGAGTTTCTAATGCGATTTCAATGTTTGAAACTCATAGGGAACGTTTATTGTAGAGAAAAAAACTTATGGATAAACATTAACTATTTTGGATTTATTCTAGTAGTAACATTCGTAATAATTTAATGTTTTTGATATTAGATAACGTGTGCATTGCATCAGGTACCTTGTTGATCATTTATTTCATAAATAAAAGATATATTTTTTTATATATAAATAAACAATTTATTTTCTAGTTTGACCAATTTAAAAAGAAATGAAAAAGTTCATATTTTTTATTAAATCATATTTATAAATTATTGAAAAAAATTGATATATTTAAACTTTAATAAAGTGTAAAAGATATTGAATTAAAAGTATATAAAAGATTAATTATGCATAATATAAAATATTTATCACATAAGATTATATAAATAAGATTATATAAATAAGATTTATATGTGATTTAAAATAATTAAAAATCAAATATTTATAAAACGTTAACAATTAGAATTCATTGACTGCATACATTTTTTATACATTTTTTCTTGTATTAAATATGGATATTATTTGTTGGACACCGGACTAATAAAAAATTTATTTAATTAAAATATTAGTTTTTTACTTCATCTTATTTATATACAAAAGTTGTATTTTAAATTAAATTAATTTTAATCTAGTTACTTTCACATTTTGCATTTAATATATTGATTTATAAATGATGTATATTTTTGAAATGGGACAAATTATTGTATAATTTAATTATCAAAAGAAATTGTTTGTATTCAATTACAGGTTAATAATTCAAATCACTATCTATAATTTTATTGTTTTTACTTTAAAATTTTCTATATTTTCCATTTTTCCCAAATAGTTAATAATTATTTTAAAAATTTATGGAACAAAATAAAATTATTTTAAAAACTTATATAATAAGTTTCTCATTTCATTAAAGATATAATTTTTTTCTTCTAGATTTAGATTATTTTAAAGATAAAAGAAATATCAAATTCCTTAAATATAATATACTGATTAAAAAAAAGTAAGTTTTTTTTAAAAAGAAAAATACAAAATAATACTATTCCATGATGGATTGATTTTTAAAAAGCTAAATATATATAAAATAAAAATGAAAATATAAAAGGCCAGGGACATATATCAAATCCGATTAAATCAAAATCGAACAACAAATACATATCGAAATGACTCATCAAAGAAACTAGTAGAGCGTATGGTTGGAAGCATCCACGTTAAAATCTTTATCTGCGTCGGGCAAATTCTTCTTGTTCTTCCTTTTCTTGGAACCACCAATTGAAATGGTTGACTTGTGTTTTCATCCAAATCAATAATCTAAACTTTCTTATCCATATTAGCCATTCTTCACTTAAAAATTCATAGCTTTTGGGCATCTAAATCTAAATATCCATTTTGATCCTCGTCAATTTTTCCTTGCTTAGTGGTATCTATAACTTCTAAACAACACAAAATTTCATTACCTTGGGCACCTAAATTTCCTTGATTCAGCGCATCATTATTCACACATTCCCATAAGCGCTGGCTTTCAAAAATCTATAGATCCTACATGAGGATTATTATCGACACGTTTAACATTTTCACATTCTCTTGATTTCTTTCTTAAATCCTCATTATGCGTTTAAGCTTCTCCTTAGTTACCTTTTCTCTTGATTCAATTTAACAAATTTACAAGACAAAAACTATGACTAATATTGTGACATTACGAACATAAAAGTGGTAAGTGCAATAATGGATTTTGAAAACACGTAAATGTATACGTATGCATGATCTAACATTAATTATTGTTCAATTTCATTGGTAAATTTTTTGAATCCTTTATTTTATTATTAAAGTGCAACAAGATTAGATTATTAGACAAAATATATCAATAATTTATGCGAAATGACAAATAGCTATATTAACTTGTGATAATATGCATTTTAAACTAAAATTTAAATTATGCCATATTGACTTAGTTAGATGATGTAAGTCATGTATGCATCCGAAGTGTGTTTTGTTTGGGTCAAACTAGTTCTAATATGTACAATTTATCATTGTATTCGATTGGGTCGAATCTAATGACTATATAACATAGCATTAGGTAATATAGAATATGTCTAAAAACTAGTTGTGTTATGTTGTCGATTGTATTTGTGGTTGAATACAACGATTAAAGTAATTAGTCGAGTTATTATTACAGGCTTTGTGAGCTTATATAAAGGTAGTTTGTAATAGATAGCATTTCATTTAAAAAATAACATCATACTTTTGATATACTCTCTTCCGTTCTTCTCCTGCTTACTCATCTTTCTTGAAAATACCTTGTTCCAACAAATTGGTATAACAAGCTTGGTTGCGATTTAGGAAGAATCTAATAGCAAATAGAACAACAACGTCAATATAATTTCCAATGAATCTATCGAGTTTTCAAAGGGAAAACTATCGATGTGAGGTTCTTGTGAATGAAGTTTATCTTAGGTTTCAAGATGTTATTGAAATCTTGAATGATGGATTACCATACGGAAGCGAATCGGCAAATTCTCATAAAGTTGCGCTTAAGGATCAAAGGAAGAAATATGAAAATTATTGTTCTTGATTCCGCTTGTGTGGATTCTGTCTGTTTGAGAAGATAGCGAAGAAGAGAAAAGAAGCTTGGAAAAGCTAAAGAACTTGTATGGTGGAGATGAAATTTAAGAAGATGAAGTTACAAACATTGAGGAAGAAATCGAGATAATTCATATGAAAGAAGATGAATCAATTTGCATACTTCTCAAAATTGTGATATGAACCCGGATGAAGGCCGTGGTGAATCGATTCTGGATCTGTGAAGATTATGAAATTGTAAAAGATCTCTAGTACATATTTTAATTGATTGTAGTGACCTTTGAAGAAACAAATAATCTAGTAGATGAAGTTAGGAGAACTTGAGGCTTCTTTAAGAAGCTCATGAGATGAGAATTGACGAGA